>BJBW01007841.1:117096-188847 GCA_004320125.1 Scolopax mira
GCGCTGGCACGGAAATACTGTATCAGTTCTACACACTACCCATCGAGCTGCTGCAGGAACCTGACAGCATCAAAGATAAGCAGTGTCAAAACAGGTCTGAAAAATCATTTCTTGATAGGAATCGAAGATGTGATTTAAAAATTGTTTTACTTTGCGTATATCAGTTGGATTCTTGTTATCTGTCAAGAAGCCTCATCGCTTCGGAAATTCTTGAAGGTAGAAGAAACTATAAACAGGGTTTGGTTTGTTGGGGTTTCTCTTAACAATATAAAATCAAAAAAGGAAACATTTCAAAGCAGCCATGCTAATGGATGGATTTTACCACCTTTCCATATCTCATAACTGCTCAAAAAGCAAACCATGATTAACACTGAATAGTAGCAACAGTAAGGCAAAGAAGGAAAATAATAGAGCAAAATTCCAGTAAAAAAAAACAAAAACCACATTACAATATTTATGCCAATAATTAAGACTACCAGAGTATTCAGCTTTTCTGGTTGGTTGGCTCAGTAGCTGGAACAAAGATGTGAGAATACTCAATTAGGTCTGCACACAACAGCAGGTTTATTCCCACTTGTGGTTAAAGGTATTCTCTGACAGGTTGCAGACCCCTGCTTTGCCTTGGGATTAAAAGTTTATTTGCCTGTTGGAAATGTTCCAATTTGCATAAGATAGTTAAATATTGATTCATCCAAAAGGCCAAAGAGAAAATTTTTCCTATTGCCAGCTGGATAGAAAAGTTGGAAGACAGCCCAAATAGACCCTAACACAGCCTTCCATTAATGTTTATGCATTTCTGTAGGAAGTGTAACAATATTAACTGAGGGGTCAGAGAATACACTGAAGTGTATTTGCACTGAAGTGCAAAATACATTGCAAGATGTCTCACCACTGTCTAGGGAGACAAAGGTTAAACTTCCATAATTAGCAGAACGATTTTAGCAGGGCACGCCACATCTTTGCTTAGGTGCATTCTCCATTTTGAAGGACTAACCCAGAAAATATTTTATTTCTCCTGAACTAGTCCAGTTTCTACTGGAAGAAATGAAAACACATACTTTACGAACAAAACATTTTCCAAAACACAGCTCAGAAACAAGCAGCTCTATGATTACCAGAGCTGAGAAATGTCAGAGTTTACTATTCACCTGTGTAGCTTACAGAGAATGGGAGTAAAAACGTGATTGTAACATGTGAGACCAAGTTATACCGGGAGATTTCCATACACCTTCACTGAATCTCCAGTACAGAGTACACGTCACGTGTAGAAGTCACCTGTATCTCCGTTGGAGATACATCTGTTAAATGGAAACTGTTCTCAGACTTGGCACAAACAACCTAACTAAGCTTGAGGCCATGGAAGATGACTAACCTAGGCCCAAGTCCTGGACAACTTGTGATAGATACCTGTTGGGGGCTCCAGAAGAACATTACTTAGTACACAGTATCAAACATTAGTCAAACAATCTGTATTTCAGTAAGGGTTGTTTCTGTCCTCAAATGTTATTTCCTTCATATGTATCTACATGCACAGATACCCATGGATGACATCAAATAAAAATTAATAGGGTTACCCAGAGTTTTAAATAATGAAGAAATGCTTCAAGTTATTGTTATCCTGCTTAATGCATTTTAATATATTTAATATTGTATTAAATACATTAATAACACATTAAATATGTAAATAATCACAGAACCACAAAATGGTAGAGTTGGGAAGTGACCTCTAGAGATCATCCAGTCCAACCCCCTGGCAAGCCTAGAGCAGGTTGCACAGGATCACATCCAGGTAGGTTTTGAGTATCTTCAGAGAAGGAGACTCCACCACCTCTCTGGGCAGCCTGTTCCAGGGCTCTGCCACCCTCACAGTAAAGCAGTTTTCCTCATGTTCAGACGGACCTTTCTGTGTTCCAGTTTGTGCACATTGGCCCTTGTCCTGTTGCTTGGCACCCTGAAGAGTCTGTCCTCATAATTTTGACATCCACCCTTTACGTATTTATAAGCATTGATGAGATCCCCTCTCAGTCTTCTCCATAAAGTATTAATGTATGTGCTAAAGTTAATATTGTATTGTGTTAGACCACTGGCATTTATACAATAGTCTTCATCTTGCAGTATATGAGCAGGCCCTATGCTGTTAAAGCTCATGAGTACATGAGCACTCATGAGCAGAATAGAAATTAACTAGGCAACTGTTCCATAGCTTTTAAGGTAGTAACCGAAACGTTAAACCAAAGGGTCAGACACTCTTGAAATCCCCAATAAAATCTTTTTCAGTAATGACAATATTCTTCCAGAGAACTTTAAGAGAGGACTAGTTGTACATATTACAGTTTCAATGATGAGGTGAGGTTTATTTCTGTTGGCCTGGTCCTGAATATCTCCTTTGGTATTGCATTTGTTTCAGTATGTATCATTTCACCTATTACACTCCTAAACCATAATCTTTTCCCAAAGCACTGAGCATGGGGACAAGGGAGACCCACATTAGGTCTGACACAAACAGCGTGTTTCCCATCCTGTGTCCTGCTCCAGGGTGTGTGGGTAGGAGCCCTCCTGCACCAACAACAGCACATCAGGGCACGCTCTCTTCATTTTCTTGCTCTTCTTTTTAAAAAAAAATATGGTCATGTTCTTCTACAGAGGGCTGAGATTTATGGCCTTTCCTGTCCACTATTTTTGCTTTGATCAATTTTGAATTATACAGCAAGAAAGCTCCAAGAGAAGAACAACTTGTAACAAAAGAGTCAGACAGAAACTGCAGCCATGGGTTTGAGCCCCTTTAGCTAAGCATGGAAAGTACCGTTTCACCCTCTTCCTGCGTGTCTCTAGATGTGCTAGGTTTCCTTTTGAGCCAATTTAAAATTAAATATAAATTTAAATTATTTAAAATAATGACCTTTAAGCCCACGAAATGGGATTCAACAGCAGAATAGACTGTTCCCATCAAAAATTACAACTGGGAACCTCAGGGCCTCTCTGCTGCTCTGACCACAGCAGGATTTGCTCCTTCTGGCTGGCTCTTGGTGGCTGTAGCCTGAGGTTACCTACACATTGCACTTGTGCCTACTTTGGATCTCCTCTTGGATAAAATCTGAAGATCATCTCCAACACAACACCATTGCTAGCCTTTTACATTCCTACTTGCCCTTTATCTGGGATGGCACAAGACCAAACCCTAACGCATTTTATTTAAATGATAAAAAAAGGAAGTATGTTTCTAACAGGAAAAATGCAAAATGAAGAATCTCACCACCTTGAACTGGTTTACGAAAAGCACCTTCTGTTAAGTATTTGGTAAATTCCCTGAGGGCATAGCCATCCTGCAGAGGATACAATTATTAGGAAAGTAATGACAACCTCCCTCAGAATTTCACCCTCTATTTTTCCTTCCCTAAGATTTGACTGTGAAAAGTTATTTTGCAGCTCACAGACCAATCCTTCTGGCTTGAAGTCCACTTTTATTGACAAAACCCTTTTCTCCCAGAAAAGAAAACTCAATCCTACACATGACTTTGTTTAAATAAACTGAGATTTCACTTGAATGATTTATCATCATTGAACAAAAGGCAACACCAATCTTACCAGCATAGTTTGGATGCCAAGAGTTCAAATAGAATAGTTTGCACGTGGATGTCTTATTGACAGTCAGTATTGATTGTATATTTATTGATGTGGATCTTTCCTTGACAGTTGTTTAAAGAAAGGTAAACAGATAAAACTACACATACAAAGCACATCTTCAGAGAGAAACCCATAATAGTGATGCGAACCGAGCAATTATTTATTATCTCTCATTCCCTCTCATGAACGAACTTGCTATTGGGGGTTAGAATCTCTCCCACAAATAGTGCTTGATGATCGAATTTTATGTTTATCCCAGATTAGGTTTAGGGAATGTGCTTCCTTTGTTATCTTAAAGCTTCAAAAGTTCTAAATATTAGTCAGCAGATTCCAACACTGGAAGGATTGCTTTAACATTGCTGCTTTAATATTAACAGCTCCGCAAAATTAATCTTAAGACATTTCATTCAATAGTTTTCTTGATTCTGTCTGATGTGATTCTTACACATAAGGGATAAAAATAAAAATAAAAAAAGATATGGCTTTTGTGAATTTCAAGATCAGGGATCTTTTCAGAATTTGCAGTGTGACAGTACAACACAGATTGCAAATGCCCTGTGCTTTAAAGCAATTCTAAATTTAAGAAAATACTCAAAATACTCATTCAAAAAAGTCCTATAAAAAGGAAATAATTTTATGTTATGGCCTAAGAAATCATTTTATAAAAGGAAGTATTTTTACCCAGACATCTCTTGAAATATAGGGAACAAAAATATGGAGCAAAGCTACAGATTTTTTTTAAGACATCTATTTTGAATTTTTGGTTTTATCTTTAACTAAAAGGATGAATAATTATGCAAGAAACCTTTCAATATACAATTAGTCTCTAACTGATAATCCATGGAAAACAGAATGGCCTCAAAATAACTTTTTTTTTTTTAAATCCAAAACAGTTCTACGAGACCAGCTGCTGTTCTCAGTATGTTTTCTGAACATTCTTTCTTCTCAGCACTTTCTCTCTGAGTCGAGTCAGCTACTTTTAATGACCAAAAAAAAAAAAAAGTTCAAAATCCTTCCTGAATCAACATCACTTGGAGAGAACACAAATAAATGGTTTTCTTGTGCATATTGGATAAACAGCACTAAATACATATATATGTATATCAGGTTATCAATGCACACAAGAAACTCAAGAAAAAATCTTCAATTTTCCAGTTATAACAACAATAATAAATGGAGGCCTATTCCACCACAAGCATAGCAGTGTAGAGGTATGTAATAACCAGTTATGGATATAACAAGATAGTTTATTCATTTATAAGAAAGAAGCTATTCCGCTAATTGTTAGATACATCTATTCCAGTTTGTCTGCATGTAGTTGAAGAATAACACACTCCAAACGAAAGTGATTACACTTGAGTGAAACCACATTCATAACCCTTAACCCGAGTACTTGAGTTTTGCTGTTAAAAAAAAAAAAAAAAAAAGGAAAAATTCTAATAGACACTTGGAAACTCTAACATCTTTAGCTTTAAATGATTTGGGTGGATGACTAATTGTCTGTTGCTCCAACAATGTGAGGACGCATCAACGTATAATATCAATGCTTTGTGAAGGACAATAGAGCAAATAATGTTTAAATCTTTCTTAAAAGCAAATAACTCTGACTTGGCTAATTGTTAAGACCAGTGATTTCAATATAATTGAATGGAAATAAAGCAGTTAAGCATTTAAGAATTCAATAACCTTCCTAAAAATCAATGTTTCTTTTAAACTAGCCTCCCTAGCCAGGCCTGAGATTTCACAGCTGTAAAGAAAAAAAAATAAATCACAAGGCTGCATATTTGTCCTCTTCACAGAGGATCCCTATAAAATGTCTGCGTGGTGAAAAATTGTCAAAAAAGATCATCTTTGGAAAACTCTCTAAACAAAGGAAAAAAATAAATAAAATCAATATTTCACTGGGGAACAGAATGTGCAATATGATTACTGCTTGCATGCATATGTGTGGCTGTCAGAGAATGACTGATTGTCTAGATGTCTGATGGTAAAGATCAATAGTTTCTTTAAAAGAAGACAGATTCAGGAAAGCTATTGGATCCAAATAGTTTATTGGTTTGTGCTCATCCTTTTCTTTAACGGCAGCTCTCAGAGTCACCTAGGCAATTATTTTTTAAGTTGACTTTCAAGTAACTTACTTGCTCATCAGATGGGCTTTTAAAAATAGTGTTCCAAAGCACTATCTCCCTCTCCCATAGTGTTTAAAATATGGGTGATGTTACATACTTCAGCATCGGAAGATGGCACTTAATAGGAGTTATGCTATAAGGAAACAGTACAATTTACTTCCAGCCTCTGGAGCAATCCTTTATCTCTGGACTTAACTACTTACTGAAAATGTGTTAGATTTGTGTTGCTAAATTTTGAATGTCGAAAGAGTTAGTAACCTAGTGCAGTTCATGTAAACATCCAAATGTCTGTGGACTCATCTCAAGGTACCTGACCTACCCAAACCTCTGAGTTTACTACTCTGGAAATCCATATTCTTCTATTATTATTTGATCATAATCCAAATAGCCATCAAGTGGCAGCAGATAGGTTTCATTCCTCCATAGTTTGTTTAGCACTGAAATACACATTTGATTATTTCATAATTGCTTCAAAATTGTATTTTCTAGCTCCTGGTCAATTCAGTTATTTTCTTTTGACCATGTTCAGTGTCTGCCTATCTCCGCCAACTCCAGTTTTGTTTGGAATAAGGTATTTTTGAATAACTCATTAAACTATGAGAAACTTCCAGAAAAAACCCCACTAACCTTTCATCCAAAAATCTAACAAAAAACCCAAGCCATCTTGCTTGCTTCCCTCAATGGCTGATGTTGTAAGAGGATGACAGGCCACCCCTGTGCCAGCTGCTTTTGCTACAGTAGACTGGGCTGAATTCTGGTCTCAGTTACTCTGGTGTCACATCAGAGTACAATCTCCTGCACCGATCATATGAACACCCGTGCAAGGGCAGCTGTCAACTCTTATTGGAGGATCCCTTGTGGTAACAGCAATGTGGGACTCAAGACAACGCCAGACACTCCTCAGGCTTAGATACAGCATCCTGAGCTCTTCACTGCAAAGTTAATTTTTTGTGTGTATCAGTTGCCAAAACCTGTAAAGCCTTGAAGTAACTTCTTGAAAAGCTTCCTTCACATTTATAATCATGTCTCAGAAATACAGAACACACAATCATGATTAAAACAAAGCTAGGATTAAGTATAGCATCAGAGGCTTGTCAAGGATTTTTAGCTGTGAGGATTCAGCTATCGTGACTTGAAACCATGGTGACTGCATGATAGACAAGCCTGTATTCTCTTGGTGGGAGAGAAATTCCAAGACACTCAGTACCTTACTTTAGTTCATGTTTATTCATTAGTTGTGGAAACAGTAGCAAGAAAAGCTGAAAGTATCTTGCAACTCAAAAAAGCTTGAGAAAAAGCATCAGCAATTCTCAGACAGACTTTCTCCTTATCTGCTTAGGAACCATGCACACATCCTGTTGGCACCATTCTTTGCATCAATCATTGTTCTGAAACTGTCACTTCCCCCACCAAGTTATTTGCTTCACACACCACTAAGAGCTACCTCTAACGTGAGGCCATATCACTAGGTCAGGAAAGTGGAACGCTCACTTTTACAAGACAAGAAGCATCCCCTGGGATTGCAGCACAGGACACCAATGGCTTTCTGGGCTGCCAGTGCATGCTGTCGACTCCTTTGGACTTCTCATCTACCAACACCCCCAAGTCCTTCTCCTCAAACCTGCTCTCAATCCATTCTCCATCCAGCCTGCATTTGTGCTTGGGATTGCCATGGCCCCCATGCAGGACCTTGCATGTAACACAGCAAATTTGATACCAGATATTCAAATACTACTTACAACTTTCCCACAGTGTCTGCAGAGAAAGACAGAGTATACACACCGCGTAGTAGTTGAGAAGCTACTGTCAAAGCCCCAGCTTTCAGCAAAAATTCCCCTCTTATCCTACGTATCCCAATGGGTTCCTTCCCTTCCCCAACATCTCCTCTTTTCACTGAAGTATTGTGATGCTGCTCTCTTGCACATTCAACCTCCCATTACCTAGTCATTTTTTCTCAACTGTACTTAACTTTAACTGTGGGTGTCCAAGTTCTCTAGAACAAGTTTAGCTTTGTACATGCTAGATTAAACATCAAGTCTATTTGCACTTCTTTAGAAGATTTAGAATCTGATTCTATACTAAATCCCAAGTAAATCCATCAAATTTACCAGTATGCATTATTACATGGGTACAATAGATATGTCATCAGGATATCAGCTATTTTTTTATGCCAAGTTAATACCATAGATTAGGCTGAATTCCTTGCTCGAGCTATGTTTACTTAGTCACTTTAATTTGACATGAATCTCTGCTGACGGAGAAATAGAAAACAGGGACTTTTATATCTGTATCAGACTGAAAACACATCTCTTTTTTCCAGTCAGCCTGGTTCTCAGACAAAGCAGTTCTTGGATGCGACTTTCCACATTGCCACACAAAAGCTGGAGCAGCACAGGGCTGGAACGAATCCTTTCAGTGCCCAGGAGAGATAGTGTTTTTTTTAAGAATAAAACAACCAGGTAACCATGGCCGCAGTTGCACTGGTGTGAATTACTGATCTGTTAACACCCAAGTGGAAACACCATTTCTACTACAGACACACTCTAATAATTGGAAGCAAATGAGTTAGCATTTCTTATGGTAGGTATCACCTCTAGATGAATAATGGATAACTAGACTACTTGTGGATTCCTACTGTATACCCAAAAGCAATATAGGATTCATTTATCTGGCTCCTATTCCAGAGCTGGCCACAGGTGGGTCTAGGGCACACTATCTGCATAAAAAATAAACAGACATACCTTATTTTGCCATAGCTTGTGCTTCTGTAACCCCAGCACATTATTAGCACTAGTAGCAAAAGTCAAACAAATTACCATTCATAGAAATACTTAGCATAGCAATAGCATTATCCTTATGTGCATTTCAAAAGCTTTTATCGATACAGAAGTATATGGGTTTACATATATTAATTAGGGGCTCATAGTAAGAAGAATACAGAAAATAAAGGACATGCCGTTTCTGGAGGTTAGACTTAAAGACAAAAACTTGCTTTCAGTGTTATTCACCTTCTCTTATTAATATTCCACTTGGCAAGAAAGCCATGCCAATTTTCATAGTTTTTTCTTTTGTCATCATTTTTTTCAAAATCCTGTGAGAAATTTCACAAAAATGTTAGTATACTAATCTCTTCACTTTTTATTGCATTATAATTTTGTTTATACTTCATCAATATGAATAAGCTGACAGTCCTTGGAGAAATAAATGCTTTGGCTTCTTCAAAGTGAGTCAGAGTAGCTTGGTAGTCCATCACTGTATTACTCTAAATGGCATATTGGCACCACTGTCAGTGCCCTTCCTGTGTCTGGAACAAATCTCTCTCCCATCAGATAAAAGCAGATCACTTCAACGTAGGGGAAATACGCAATGTTTATTAAAATGGTGTCAAGTATTCTTGATCAACAGCCAGTGAACAGCTTTATCATCTGAGCGACAAATATTGCTAACAGCTGCAAGGGAAAACTATTCAGATATTCCCTAAGGAAAGCCTCTTCTATCAGTCTGTCCACTCTTGTTATAAAAACCATTCCAGATATTTATATGCAGGACCTGGCTTTTTGCAAATTAAAAGGGAAATAAAAGGGCAGTCAAATAATGGGAAGGAAGACATAACGGGTTCTGGGATCAACTTCAACATCTTTTCAGTAAAATAATTCAGTAGAAATATGATAAATATATATATTTCATATAATTTCTTTTTGTTTCCTTTTGTCCTAACGAACAGGCTGTTCATTAGTGCTCAGGAGTAGCATGGTTTCAACTTGTTAAGACATGTTATGTTCCAAGCTGTCTCAGAACATACCTCTTTAAATACCTATTGCTTTGTCTGTACCGTTGTGGACTGAGAGGAGTTGGTAAAAATAGCCTTGTTCACTTAAACAAAAACCAAAGGTTACTGTCACACTTTTTGTCTTATTTCTGCAGTTCTTGCTTATCGTAATTTGCAAGAAGCTGGGTTTGTTAACTTTTCAGGTCCTTTATGTTTTAGCTTTATTCTCAGGGTTTTGAACAGAAGGTGTGTTCCCGATGTTGAGTGTTTCATACTGAGTCTGTGCTGTGTAGAAATACTACTACTTACCTCAATTGGATTCTTGTTAGGCTGATGCATCTCTTTATGTGCTGTGTGTTCTGTGCTTGACTTCTGTTCTCTGTGTGTTTCAACCACAAACCTGTGCTTGGGGTCCTTGACCCCCACCTTATTCCTGCTGCAGTGGGGTACAGGAGTCTCACTCTATCCTGGTGTTTCTACATCCTGAAATATAATTGTTTCATGTCTGGCTCTTCTATGCTTTGAAGAGATGGAAAACTACCGCAAACAATTACCTTTCCTTGTTAAGATTTAGGGATGCTACACTGTGGAGGATTTTTGTACAAGGTTATTTTTGTGAGGTTATGACACACTTTAATAGGTTGCAATTGTTTTAACCAGAGGCTGTAAATATTAGAGAGCATTACACACGCTGTAACTTTTGCAGGTTGTTAAACAAAATTATAGGAGGAAGAGAGTGTAGGAGAACACTTTCATGAGAGATGTGTATTCTGGGTAGACACCTAATGGGGAGACAGGACTAGGATTTGTGGGTTGTTTTTTCAACTGTGTAGTTGGCCTGTTGGGTGGCCTTGTGAAATACATTTCTGACTTTGTACCTCAGTTTCATTATCTGTATTGCTATAACCACTTCATTTGCCCTCCAGTTCCTATACAGAGTTGGAATACGTTGTACTGCTGCAGCTACAGTCAGCTCAGTTTGCTGTGTTCTTGACATGCTGTCTTCTGCTAGCATTTCCTGGAGGTTGTTGGTGAGGAAAAAGTATCTGGAATTCTCATTTTTTTTTAAGAGAAAAATGATGCTAGATGTGCTCCAATTTGCAAATTGTCTAGAGAACAGTCACTGCTTATTTTTAGCAAAGGTCTAGAACTGACACTTAAGTGCCAAAATACAAACACCTACCACGGTTTCAAAACTCACCTTATATTTCAAAATTATCACAGCAGCTTTTTTTTCTGTCTCCAGTTCCCTTTCCATTTATTAACTCAAGTTCATGAATTGTTTTATTTAAGAAATGTTTCTTAAACAAAGTAAGCATATCTGCCTCAATTAAATATGAAGTAGGAAGACTTTTTCCTGTTCCAGGATGATATACAGGCCTGAAACGATAGATTGCCTGCACCGATTTCAGCCGTTACCCGTCATTGTACTGAAATGAGAGAAAAGTAAAAGGAGCTAGAACTGATCTTATGGTACCAGATTACTTAGCTCTTTATTTATTTTAGAAATCATCAGTCTTAATTACTGGGGGGAAGATTTTTAGGTCTCATTGAAAGCCATTCTCTCCTCCACTCTTTCTGAAAAAATCTGTTGCGATTAAGTCTCTCTTACCTGCAGTTATGAGGGATTTTTACTTTTAAGTTAAGAGCAAAGTAAATAGGAAGGTGCAAAGCTATGTCAGACCCTTACCTGGATGTGTGTATAAAGAGCAAAGAACTAGGTGTAGGAATGCAGAACTAGGTGCAGGGATGCTTAGGTATTCATGAAGCATCTGTCCAGTTATTTCTGTGCCTGCAAGAGATTTCTTCTCCTTCTTGCTCCAGTCTAGAAACTACTGCTGTTTTCATTATTTGTTCTTTAAATGTTGGGAGAAAAAAGAGAACTTCCCTTGTCTTTACAAAGTCATGTGGTTAACACTCCAGCAGCATCTGCTTTTTCACTCCTTCAGAAACTTGTCATCATTAGTTTCTAGCCATAAGGATTTGATTCTGATTACTTTGAAATCCTGAAGGACAATGCACTGCGTGGTTCAGTGAACACTATTCAAGGAAGGACCATTTAATATGCCCTTAGATGTGAAAAAGTTTAAGCAGCAGAACTTAATTCACTACAGAAGATGGGTAGACCAGAAACCATGTTAGTTAGAGCAGCCCTATTTACACTGCAATTATGAAGATATATCTAACCTTGAAATTCTAAATCTGTTAGTCTGCATGTCTTCTACTTCACTTGCTTCCCACTGCCAGCACCTTGTAAGGTGTCTTACCTAATAATATGACTCTATTGTTTGGATTGTTTTTTCCACATGTAGTGGTTGGATGTATCACAGATGGCTCTCCACTTGTTATTTTCCATATGGTTTTTACCTTCTTGGTCCTTGTTCATTATGTTCAGAGCTTTAGTTGTACATGCAGTTTCTCCTGCTTACTGTTGTCTGTACACTTAATTAATATGCTTTTTACCTATTTGTTGATCTTTTCCTAAAGCAATCTGGGTTTAGTCCCATTCTCTGAAGCTCCCCATGTCAACTTCTCCATTCCATCTTCAAGAAATCCATGTCTCACCCAACATATTTTAATAGATTTCTCTAAAGAGAGATAGCAAAAACCTGAATAGAATACTTCAGTGACATTTATCTGTCTGCCAAATGATGACTTCTTAATGTATTTATTGTTTAAGATCCAGGCTTTTCTTACAAGAATGAGAAGAAACAAATTTACAAGTTTAGGGCTCTGTTCTTTGTTCTGGTTACCAGTTGCATGTACATAAACCTTGTTTTACAGATTTGATTACAGCAGGAAAGAAACTTTCCTTTGCTATTTTATAACCTCTCTTCTTGCAGGAAGGTCGGTGTATGAAGATGAGCCTCCCACTGTGCTCTTAACTTAATTACAGCGAGTGAAGAATAAGTTGATGGATGACCTTCTCATGAGATCACTCATCCCCTTGCCTCCATGAACTTCAGAAAGGATTTGCAAGCAGTGTAGCAATAAGAGGAGGGACATAAGACTTTTGTGAAAAGCAAAACTGGTTATAGACTGCAAAACCCTTTGACAGCACTTGAGAACTTTCTAAGCTGTTTTTATTCTTAAAGGTGCAAAGCTGATCCCGGTTTTTCATTACTTTGTTATTTTGTTCCTTTTACATTTCTAGCTAATAACTAGGGGTTTTTTTATTTCTCCTAATGATCCATGTTAAATAGTACTTTGACAAAAAAAATAAAGAAAAAGATCCTCAAAAACATATTTAAAGATTCCTACATTCACATTAAAATTTACATTGAATACCCGTTCTTTCCCCAAACCCAAATATAACTGTGTGGCAAATATGACCATCTTGAATGAACCACCCCAACTTGCAGAGAGGCAGGTTTATGTATCCAAAGCTGCATGAATCTGCCTAAAGTAGTATTTACACTGAAAAGATACTGGTGAAACTGCACAAATCCTTCACCCTAATGAGTCAGAGAAGGACTTCAGGCAGATGTGCTACATCCAAGCTGATACTTTTATAACTGACCTGCTCTCATCTGCCTACCTCAATATAGTTTGGATATGAAATCCCATCCTGTTCTGGTAAGAGCTCTGTGGAAACAGATTCTTTTCCACTAAAAGATTTTGATTTGAATAAATGTGCAGTTTTCAATAGCGAAATGTAAATATTCTACTTAGATAAACTTTGGAAAGGCAGTTACTCATAAAAGGATTTAACTCCTGATTTCCCCCCTCTATTTTTCTGAAGCCCTTTGCTTATTCCATTATTAGAAAAAAGCAACACAATTTGTCATTTAATCATTTGGATTCATTCTTTATATAAGCCTCTTTTATTTACATATTCTGATGGGAAAAATTTTACAGAAGAGATTTCAGCTCTGATTTCAGTCAGAAAAATCAGAAATAATTTTGTGTACTGACCTAAATGAAAAATAATCCTTTTTTACCCAACAGTTAAAACCCATCATAAAATAAGTTTCATTTAATACACTTGTACAGTGAAATTAAACATATAACCTAATGGGTAAAACTCTCACAAAACTGTCTTTCCCTTGTACAAACTGTATTCTTTAGATTAGAATGACTTTTCCCTAATAGTCTTTCAACTTCTCAACATATATTCTCAACATATTTCTTTCCCCCTACAGTGTATTTTTATGTTACAGCTAAATTTATCTGCAAGTGATGAAAAGGGTTTCCTTCCATTTGCTTTCTATATATACATGCACCAATCAGAATGTGATACGATTTTGCAGATTTTTTCAAGAAACTTTGCTAGGCTAAATTAAGCACTTAAAACAGATTTTCCTGTATCGCCTGCCTCATATCTAGCTACCTTGAACTCCAATTTAACAGGCACTCAGTGATACCACAGAAATAACTAAATGACCACAAAACCCATAGTACAGGACAATACAGAACTGCTTTTTCAGGTATGATTTCTGGAACTGAAGTCTGACAAAGTTCTCTCAGAAGCCAGCTGGTCTCAAAGGAAGGTTACTGGAACTTAACTCTTCACTAGGGAGTCTTCAATCTAAGTTATACATGAGAAATACTTGTTGGGGAAATTGCATTTAAAATGAACATTTGTATTATTAAGGGAGTATAAGTCTATAGGAAAATGGAACACTAGGTCCATTTTAGAAAGATGCTCTTTCCATACTCTTTTTCTCAGCCACACGAGGACTTGAATTGCAAAAGAATATATTTGAGCCTATACACTTTGTAAGTCTTTAGAAATGTTGGGGGAGTAAGAGAAAAGTGAGAAGAATTAAAGAGACCAAATTAAGTGCATGTAGGTGGACTACATTAACGCTTTATGACATATCAATAGCTTTTATTTTTTGGGGTTGGTGTTTTTTTTTCTTTATTCTATAAATGCACTGTATAGCATAACTGTCTTGTAAATTTAAAACAGCTGGAACAGGATTTGAAAAGCAAGTAGTGTTTTCACAGGGGCTGGGGGGAATTATTTTGTTGAAAATGATGGATCTCTCATTCCCTCCTACTACAGTTTTCAATCTGAGGACACAGTTCCACAAGAACAGATTTTTCCCCAAGAGCAACATCACACCCAAACTTGCATTGAAACACAGATGGGAAAAAAAAGCTAAACACCTGCCTACTCTTCAGTAAATGTAACAGTGTGTTAGTACTATGACACATTTAATTATAATTCTATGTATTCTATATTAGTTGCAGAATAAGTGCAACAATTTTTCCAATACAGAGAAATCTCAACAGTATTTTAAAAATCAAGATTAGGGACCAGCTTCTTCCCAATACACTCATCCATAGCTGGTGTGTATATATAATACCTATGGCAAACGGACATTCCCTGGAAATGTGTATTAGCTGGTTAAGGGTCATTCCAGAGAAGATAGTGAAGCTTTACTACATTAGTTCTTCCCTACAGCTGCCATAGATAAGTACCCCTAAAATCACCAATTTGAGGAACTTTATCAACATAAAAACCTAAACAGAACGGTGTCTACAGATTTTACAAGCAGAAATAGGAACATTACACTTGTGACCCCATCTTCACATTCACAAAGGTCTCAGCGTTCAGGTAAATTATGCTTTATGTCACCAAGGGCAGGACTGAGCCTGAGGCTCCAAGCCTCAGCAGAAACCCACTGTACAGGATAACTCAACATGCACCCCATTCACAATCTCTTGTTAGATGCTCATTCTTTAGAATATTCCTTATTTTGAAAATGCAACTTCCTCTCCCCACCCCCTAAGAAAAAAGATAAAGAAAATAGTATCTGCCATTTTGTCATTGATTCTCTTTAAGAAACTCTGCACTTTATTAATCTCTGTCAAGCATTTGGAATCAGACATTCATACGGCACAACAATTGAATCCAACTCCACAGGCAGCACCAATTCTTCTCCAAGGGATGGGTGACATGCTGCACTGCTCATAGGTCATCTAATCAGCAGTGAAATAAAGAACTGCCAGACCTAATAAAATTTAAGCTATCCAGCTGAATGAAGTGTGCTGCACACACCACTGGGAATCGGTGTACTAAACATGCACTGCAGCATTTAGAAGCCTGACTTTAAACTCATTCCAACTTAAAGGTTTCCATTAATGAACTTGTTTCTGTTTACACAGAAGCATTTTCCTTTGCCATCATACCATGGCATTGGAAAATAGAGCAGGCTAAGCAAACAAAGATTTGTAGTTGTGCAATTTAATGTAACAATAATAGAGAAAATATATATATAGGGCTTTATTTTGCCCTTAGATATATATGTGTACAATTTCCAGTGGGTTTTTTTTTTTTTGAGTGTCTCTAGGAGTTTTTTTTAAGTCAGTGGAGATTTTGAACTCAGCAAAGGGCAGAAAGTGTCTCAAAGTTATAATTGGATAAATGTGAACAGCCAGAAATTAACACAGATCTCCCCATTCTTTACAGAGATTGCTGGAAGGCAAGATACAGTTCTGCTAAGAGAGGGCAGAAGAGGCCTTCAGCAAGAGAGCCCAGCACCTGGAGAACTGCTGATACCACCTATAAGATCTGTTGACTGTGAAGAGCCCAAGATCATTTAAGTGGCCTCTGAGAAATATGTTGTCAGCTCTTGCCGGCAGTGAGGAAGGAAACCAGCCTAAAAATGACGGCAAACAAATTTCCAGTCTGCATTTTTCTTTGCAGCCCTCCTGGCTCAGCACAGCCAAAGGTCAACCCCTTCAGCAGGCAACGATTAAAAGCAGAAGCTTTTGTCTTTTCAATAGCCTTAGTGAATGATTTTGCTTGAGATCAATCTATGATGCAAGGAAAGGATGTAACCGCAGCTGTGCTAGCTGCTACAGTTTCTCTATTTAACCTGATTCTTTTTTTTATTAGTTCTTCTTTATCTGTTTATTGGCCCAGAGAGTACAAGGTTGGAATTGAATGAGAAACCCAAGGGAGTTTCGGTCTCAGTCAATGCAATTTTCTTCTCTTTAGAGGCTAAACACAAAGCCAATTGCTCTCCAGAGTTCCTTAAGCTCCCATCCACCAATGAAACCACATTCATCATCTTCATCAATACATTCACCTAATACACTGACCCTTCAAGTCTTACAGACTCTGCTTTTTTGGATAGTTCCTTACACAATTTCAACAGGTACAAAAAGGACAAGAATGAGTGGATAATATTACAACCACTTGCACAAAGGCTTTGTGGGACTCCTAACAACAACTGTTAGTGCTGGTTACTTAAAAAGCTGCTCCAAATTTTGCTGGGTTCCCATGAATCCTTCTAGCAATTCTTATTTCAGGTGTGCAGATCTACCTTACCAACCCATAAATCAGTAGAGCAGTTGGGTTTAGGTGATACAAGTCCCTGAAATAAAGGATTCCATGTGTGCTCTTACCTTCATTGACACCACAGGGAGAAGAGAATAAGGGACAAGCACATTGTCTATCATCATCTTGCTGCTGGAGAGATTTCTTTGTAATATGCTTTATCTAAGCACCACCTACACTTTAATTGCTCAAACCCCATCCAACCTACTCAGTGTCATCAGCCCAGGTTAGGATTTCCATGAAAGATTCTGCTGATAAAGCTCAAATTCCCAGGTAATCAAGGGACATATTCTAGACTAGCTTTAGGCCTTTGCTAGAATAATCAAGCATACTAAGTTTTAACGACTCTAAACAAGCATGAACCCCCAATATCGCTTTGATATTTGAGCCAGATTGCAGAGATAATGATTGGCTGTTCTGGTAAATAACAGCTTTTAGTTTGCTAGCGCTTTTTTTCCCCCACATTTTGACTTCATGCCTCTGGATGTAGCTTTACATCATTCACAGATTTGTCATGAGGTATCCAAGCCTGATTCTGCACTGATACTCTGTGATTACCTGGAACGTATGTGCTACTGCAAACCACATCAGATTTGGTTCTATGACATCTGTAACTGCCTTTTCTTCAGCAACTGAGTATTCCCTCCTCACTCTCTTCCAATGCCTACTCAGTCAGAACACTTAGTCAAAATATATGAGATTTTAAGTTTATTAATGTACAAATGTCTCTAGAGCTCAATTTATATCACATTATAATTTACTGCATTTTAAGCATGTGCAACAACTATTATTCATGCAATCAGAAATGTTTTCCTGATTGCATTTATGCAGTTTTCAAACATGTATTATAACTGACCTTATTAAATATGCTGAAGTACCACTTACACAAAATCATACAAAAGCACAGTTCCTCGACTGAACCTTCAAGCAGCACTTACAAGCATGAATCAGTGCTAATTGCTTCACATTTGTCATCTCTGAAATCACAGGATGGGCAAGAGTTCTCAAACAAACAGCTGTGCAGGTCAGCAACAGCTTGGCCATTGCTCACCAGGCAAGTTATTTACCCACCACTCATCCCTAGTCTTTTTTTTTTTTTTAAAATAACAACCCCCCCATATTCAGCCAAATAATCTGAGGTTGCAGAGAACACATTCTTTCTTATCATCTGTATGTCTGCTCTGAATTTATAAATACTCCATCAAAATACAGTAAGGTAAAATCATCACATTATGATCTAGAACCCTGAAATTCAGTTTCTAAACAGTGCTGTGTACTTCACATGTAGAAATTCTGAGACTGCATGTATTCTTGGTAATTTTTGTATGCCAGACAGTTTGATGTTGCATTTTTATGTTTAGTCCGAACCAACATGATTTAAATTTTGAATGTTAAGTAAAAATTAAATGGAGTAAAATTCACCACATTCTTTAGAAATGTATGCCCTTTTTCCTTCAAAAGGCAGAAATAAATTACAGAACTTCATTACCCACTGCTTTCATCCTTATACAGTCAATGAGTTGCCTTTCACAAGAGTTGCCACAAACCAAACATCCTTCAGTTTCAAGTGGAGAGCATTTTAAAACTGCTTTTACAGGAGTATAAAGTGATTCCATGTAACGGTGTATCCCAATCTCTAGCTATTAAGGTCAATCCAGCTTGACTCCCAGCAGATACTCTGAAAGACATGTTTTCCAAGTGAAATCAGTTTACATCAGGAAAGGAACTGGTCCACAGATGTGGTGGTGTTTGGGTTTTTAAAAATCTATCAGCATACAGCACTTGAATATTGCTTATAAAGTGAATGCTTGAGAACTACATCTGGGACATTTGCTTGAGCATGTAATGAGTAGTTGGGCTTTCAGAATCAAGATGTGCAGCTGGAAAGAAAACAAAAATGAATAATACCCATGCTAGGAATGATCTTTTAGAGCAGACAGGACAGTAGAGACATGCTATTTTTGTCTGCAGGCTGTACCCAAGTCTGAGAAACCCAATATGTGGATGTCAGTGTCATGTATAAAGACATTGATCTGAAAGAGATGGAGCACCTGCAACTCCCTTTCTCAGTAAATGGCACACAGGAGCCCAAGCACTTCTACCAATCATACCCTCATAGTGCAACTATCCTCTCCTCTTTTCCTACCAAGAAAGAAAATCAGGAAGACAACTGATGAAAATTGGACATAGGCAAAGGACTTCTATGAGAACAGTGCTTGGACAATATGGATATGGTATGTGTAAGGCACTACCCTTCCTCATGACAAAGGGCTATGAAAAAAAAACCAGCTACACCCCAAATGCTCATGGTGATAACCTGAATGCAGTCACACGTTTCTCTCCATGGAAATATTTCCTAGTTTTACAGTACACACTGAAAGAAAAATTGTAAGCATGTTCATGCCATGTATTTCAACTAATTGTGTCCCCTGTATCATTCACATACACTGAACACCAAAATCGTTACAGATTTTGGTTTCTAAAGGCACAGTTCAGCCTACACTGAACCCTGTGATACTGAGCCAGAATACCTCCTGCTTCTGAGCAGCTTTGCTTCTCTTCATGCTGCACTACTGTCTCAAACTTGCATCTATTCTGGGCCTGAAACTGCTGGATCGTCATCAGCATATGAAGTCTGGGATACTTAACTCACCTATTATTCCCTATAAGAATCTATTCCAGGCTCAGCTGCTCCTAAATGAAGTATCATTTACCTTCATCTGAGAAAAAGCTCCCTTCTTTTGTTTGCTGCCAAACCCAGTAGAACTGGCACAAGTCACAGCTGCCACCAGCAACACTGCAGGCTTATATTAAGAAGTTAATGTCTTACTTGCTTCTACAGAGGTCTATTCATCTCCTTAAAGACACCAGCTTTCTTCCCAGAAACTTGCACAATTGAGGAGCAAGGCCAGAAAAGCTTCTGGAATTATTTCAGGCTAAAGTTGGCTCCAGAGGAGAATAAAGCCCTCTGAAAGTATTTATGAGGCCTTAGACTCATTTGTGGTACTGAAGGAAAAAGCAACCTATCCCTCTTTGCTGTCAAAAAGGGCAGAATGAGAAAAGATGACAATGAGTGTGGCATGAGTCCAAGAGGAGATGACTATCTTTGTTAAGACACTTATAAATAAAGAGCTGTAATCACAAGCAAAGTATAACGGTGGGGAGGGGAAAGCTGAATGGGGCTCAAAGCTGATTTTATTTTTGCTTTGAGTTTTGCTTCAGTTTTTCACGATTTATAAAATGGAAATAATACAGTGACAGGCACTTTGGAATGGTCTGATGAGCAGTGATATTTTTAAACAGGGGATTACTACTCCACTTCAAGATTAGAGGTAAGATGTGGCTTAAAATGAAGAAACATTATGTTGATTGACAGAATTATTAATATTCTCACACTTCCTTGGCTTACATAATGTGATATGTAGCCCTTCTTGCAAACTAGGAGAATAATTTATCTTTATGAAGATAAAATGATTTATGAAGATAAAATCCTTTAATTTTAACTGTAACAGCAAACTACCTAAGAGCAATAAAACCAGGCCTGACTAGCACCGAATTCTCACTTCTAAGACAATTTGATAATCAGATGCAAGTATTAATTTTTTCCTAGAGTTGTTTAAATGGCAATGAACATCACTTAACTAATACTAACAATGCTGTAAAAGAATGGGAAAGGAAAAGGTGAAGAGTGAGAACAGCAAATCCAAAGCAAGAGGGAGCTGAGAAGGAATGAACCAAATAGCAAGATGTTAAAAAAAAAAAAAAAGCGACAAGAATTCTACTCTGAAATGTCGACTCTGCTCAATGGCACTTAATAAAGAATATGCCAGGATAATATGCTGCAGTAATAAAGACACCAGGGTTCATAACATGCATCTTTTTTGGCATTTCGCTGAAATGGTAAAGTCACCGGTGCATTAAGAGAGGCTTCAAATGAGTGATACCATCTTTCTCCATCATATATAAACCCATTATATTCTTTTCAGCAATAATGAAATTCCTCTTATAATGATTTTTCCTCACTCTTGAGAACATCATTTCTGTCTATGAAATGTTTCCCTGAAGAAACATAGCCAAAGCAGAGTTTTGCCTTAGTTACCTTCATCAGTGCATTTACCTTGGTAATATTTTCCTAGGAAAGTTCACTTTAGATTAAGCTGATAACCATAAACAGTTGTCAAATGTTTTCAGTTCTCAGGAAATATGGAGAGAATGTAATAAGACACTTCAAATTTTGGGGATGCGTTTTTCCCCTCAAATTCAAACTACAGTCAGTAATATGCTTGAAGTGATGCACAGTTAGACTAGTTGAAAATTTTCTATAAAAACTACACTTTGATTGAAAGTTACATTTTTGATAACGTGCTACTTCTTCAAGATGACATCTGCTGTCCTTAAAAAATATGGATGTTTTGGTTTGGCAGAACATTTAGAAGATTTGTAGGAAATCATACTGTTAGAGCTCTTGAGAGCTCAACAGTTTTAGTTGTGGAAAGTTTACAGGCCCTGATGTGTCAATAACTTTTATAATTTTATTTATAAATTGTAGATAATATAATTTATATAGCACAATTATAGCAACATACGAACATGCTGCTTAGATGTTAGCAATTCACAATATGTTTCTAACAAAACTATTTTAACAATTTTAATTAAAAATCTTCACTATTTTCACAGGAAATGAGTCTGACAGCTTTCTGATTTCAAGGAGGTGAAGAACTGAGTGGTGTACAGCACACAGGAGGGTTGTTAATTGACTTATAAATAAATGAGAAAAGAAAGAGGTAGGAAAAAACTCCAAGAATTTAACCATTCCTTCAATGCAATTTATGCCATTAACTGGTATTCCATCTATTGACATTCTTGATGGTCTTGCCCAGGAAGGAAAAAAAAACTCGAGCAGCTCTGCTAGTACTTTAATACATGTTGAAAACAAATTAAAAAAAAATAAAATATATAGGAATTATGTTTTAGTAAAAAAACCAAAACCACCACCCCTTCTAAAAAGTAACAAAAAAGTGCTGCAATCCAACATGGCAAGGAAGAAACTTCTTAACACTTAATGTTAGTGCAGAAGCATGTCTCTGAGCTCTGTTAAATTTGAGAACTCTGGTTTTGCAGACCTCAGCAGGAAGCTAATATCAGCCTTTTATCACAACAAAGATACACTCTGCATTTGAAATGGTTTTCATTATCCTGAATATATGTTAATCTCCTTAAACATAAAGGAGATCAAACACACACAGATTCATCCTTACCTCAAAGAAAGAGAATTCCCAAACTATAAGGGAAAGTGTTTCTGAGGCTTTAACATACAAGAAGAGAGACTTAATGTTCAAAAGATGCTGCTAAAACGGCAATGTCTTTTTATGCTTACTTTTCATGAAGCTGTTTGCAGGGCAAAAAGCTTTCTTTGCAATGGTTTCTAACAGCTGTAGGATGTCTCAGAATTTTTCCACCCTATAATAACACAAGGTAAGGAAATTATTTTATGACTTTTTTTTCCAGCTCCTCATTTTCCTCATTCTATTCATCTCTTACTTCTGACACTACTGCAAAAACCCCATTTAGAAAGCCAAATGAAGCCAAATAATTTTGGCAGACAGACATATCGGTTATTTGTGCTTGCCACATTTCAAATGCCATGTTTCCTTTCAAGTTTTGTTCCCTCAGAGGACTCAGCAAATGAGCATGTCTTCAAGAAATATTCAGATCTTGTTAACAGTACTTTAATAAGCAGAAATAATAATGTTCCTAAACAGGACAATTCCTTTTTGTAAAATGAGCCAAAACAAACTCTATCCCCTTACCACTTAGTGTTGTGTATCATTTTAGTTTGTTCTTTCATAAATTGTAAGCATTTTTGATATTGATATCAGGTTTCATGTCACACTAAACCACTTTTAGCAGCCATCAATAATTACTGCTAAAAAAAAAAATAATCATATGATAGAGTCACTCATGCCTCCAAAACTCCCACACAGATCAAGGAAGTCTTTGCTACAGTCAAGGCCCAGCACTTATGGACATACCAAATTTACTTTTGTTTATACCAAACGGAAGTAAGAAGGTTTCACTGCTGCCCCCAAGAGAATAAGACAGTGCCCAAGCCTCTCCAGGGAGATCTGCATGAGGTTATGTTTCAGAGAAACAAAGTCTGTTTCCCATAGAAGTATAAAAAGCTAAATGCCATGTTTGCTTTGTTAGGAAAAGATTACTGCTGCTAATTCCTTGCCCTCCTGAAACTCCGTGAGACCACAGATTAAAGGTACATCTCTACAGAACATAGGTAGCAAATTCAGGTAGGAAAGCTTTGGTTTAACACCAAAGTACTGTGAAATTGCATAGGGAAGACACAGAGCCTGCTTTGCTTTGATGATCAATTTGCATATGTGAACACAAAGGAGAAATCAATTTTATTGTCCGTGTGGCAGTTTTCTGAGTTAAACAGCATATAGCAAAGAAAATCTTTAACTACTGCAGGAGAGAGAGAAATCTCAGAGGCCCTGAGGAACCCAAAAGTAGAAATACTAACACTGGATACAGTAACTTCTGATGACCAGAGGCTGTAGCCTGTTTGTATTTTCGCAGCACCCTCACATTCTCCATTCTGCCCCGTTACAGGAATACTCTCCTGTGGAGCTTGCAGGATTATGCTCAAATGCAAGTAGCTGTTTTCTAAATTGCCAATTGAACAACACACAGCACAGTTGTTTTATACTTTGCATGTAGCACAGGCTGCAACTACATCAATATTTCAAGTTTAATTACAACATAAATACACTTTTAGAAATAGTGCATAGAAGTTATGTCACATATTCTACTGGAAAAAACATGCAAATTATTTCAGCTTTCTTGCTGGGCTCCAACAAGATCCTACCTTCAAAAAGCTATTTTTGATATAGACACCCCTCAGATATTCTTAATCACTCAGCTGCACTGAATTGCAGTTGGAGAAAGATTTAAGAAGGACTGTAATGATGATCTGCAGGAATGAGGCTGGGCTGGCAAGTCACTTTTCAAGAGCTGCCACTGAATTCTGGAAACTAGTTGAGAACAGATCTCTGAATTGCCTCTAACCCCATAGAAATAGACACAATGAGACTGAACAGTTTGCCCATTTTACTGCATCCGTTAAATTCTGTGCTCAATGCATTCATTGTGGAAAACCCCCAAACAGATTTGACTTATAAATGGCTACAGACAACTTAGATACACAGCAAAAATACAGTTAATTATATTACTCTTTAATTCTGTATTAATATTCTTCATCTTTATCAGTGAAATATATTTGGACATAAGTGATCTAACTTGCTTTTCCAGGAACCATTCTAATAAACTGCTTCAGAACAGATCCATTCATCTTCAGTCAGCAGTCATGTTATCAAGAATGTTACTCATTGAATTTGCTCTATACCTCTTGTGTTTTCTTAACATTATTTCTGTAAGTTACTTTAAAATACACTTTGCTTCACACAGCTTTAACATCAGACAAACCAATTCTATTTCATTCCATTTTAACCAAACCACAAATTCACAAAAAATTTAATCCATGCTTTGTGCTCTTAATAAGATACTATTCCAGCTGTTTCAGGCAGAACACACACACAAAAAAGATGCAAAATAAAAATATCTTTCCACAGAACAAATTAAATACTGTGTTCTGTCAGTATGTTTTTTTTCCCATGTCTTATGCATAGACTTTTTTAAAAATTAAACAATGCCTCCTACCCCAGTTTTGGTTTTGCTAAATCTGATTTCTTTTTTCCTCTCTTCAAATTTTTCTATTCAGAAACTGAACTAAAAAAATTCACCTCTGCTTCTTCAGATGACCCTTAGAAGTACTCAGCTTCCTTAATGGTGATATTTAACAAGATTTACAATTATTCTGCTTTTCTAGATTAATTTTCTTGCAATCTAGTGCAACAGCAACAGATGATCCATGGAGAAGTCATTACAGAAAACGTAAGGACAATAAATTGTTCATGAAGAAACTGGACTCTGTTACTGGTTCAGTCTACTCTTCTCAATAATACTTGAATAAATCTATAGGCTCCCTAGCATCTACATCCCAAGTTCATAGAAGCATAGAAACATTTAGGTGAGAAAAGACCTTTAAGGTCATCGAGTCCAGCCATTGTGAATCAGGATTAATGCTTCTGTAACACAAAAAAAATCCCACAACAATGAAATCCATTTCTTACAGTTGTTCAGATTATACAACAAAAAATAATGCAAGAAAGAAGTCTTCTAAAAATCTTTAAATCGGTGCTTTCAACTGCCAGAGAACAGATCATTCCCTTCTCATATTCATTATATCCAAATCTGATGACTAACCTACTCATTCTACCCGGAAAGAGTTAGATTCTGGCATAATGCCCTCAGAACTGTAAGATTATAAAAGCTTGCTCTAAACCTGTCCTTTCAAAGCCATCGTTCCTGTCCTGCTGCACCTTGGTGCTATATAAATATTGCCATGGCTCGCAATAGTGCTGCCAGGAGCTGACTAAGCACTGAGCACAGTTCTCTCAACATATCTACCCTCTTAGGAAGGCTCTTTTTGATCTCCACATTGCTTTTAAATAAACTATTTAAACTATTGATTCTCTTTCCCACAATCCAATTTTATTTAAACTGAGAATTTAAGAGAGCCAAATAACTATTGACCATCGAAAGGTTTGTATCTTTTATGCTGGAAAAAAGTCTGGGTCATGTTGGATGACCCTCATTCGCTGTTAATAATTCTCTTGTCATTATACATAGCACTTTTTAAAAAAATTTAAGTTTATACTATTGCAGTAGGCAAGAAAATAGTACAACTGCACAGGGCTTTTAGAGACACTCAATGGCTATTCAAGACATTTAAGAATTTCATAGAAACTTCTTGAATGATTTTTACAAGCACTTTTTTTTCCCCCCATCTATTACTTTCAGCATTAAATAACCAACTGTTAGCTTTTGTAAAACCGCTCACAAGGGTAGAGTTGCTACTTCTATGACTCAAAGAGTCTATTGAGACACAATTTTTTGAATGCAGAGAGGAGAAAATAATCCAAAGGTGCTATAAACTGAAAAAAACCCCATCCAAAACGCAGAATAAATTAATGTTTTCAAATTAAATTAAATTAGGTTAGATTAATTTAATGTTTTCTAATATACTTTTGAAATTGCATTTAAAAAATAAATACATTTCAATCAAAACTCTGAGACCAAGTTTTACAGATATATCCTGTTTGGCTTACAGTAGTGATCACATATATAAGAAGCCAAGTGTTGGGGCACATCTAGAATAGTCATTGAAACTAAAGACAATTTAGACAGCAGAGCAGGAAGCATCAAACTGTGAACCAGATGGCTCCCTAAGAATGGAAACCTCCCCCTCAAGTCTTCTTCCAAGCTATTCTGTCCATGTAGAATGAGGTTTCCCTGTCAAAATAACAGAGTTTGGAAACATGTATTGTGACATCACTAGAAAACTCCTAGAGATCCAACAAAACGTCCTTTGTCTTCAGGGAATTCCTTTCCCACCTGGTATAACAGACTCAGGCTGTTAACAGCCTTCTTGAAACATTTCTTTCCTATTATGCAACTCAAAACTCTTCCTCAAAGATTGTGTTTTTGGTGTTGGGTGATTTAAAAATTTTTAACCGATACATGACATTACTTCACACTTAGATCCCTCTGCATTTGGCATTAGAAAAAGAGAAAGCATAAAGTCTTTCAAAGTAGTCTTACCCCAAACTTGCTCTGAGAGTTATTACAAGGACCATCCATTAAGACTCTTGTAAAGGGCCTGCAAATTGTTAACTGCTTTGCTTCCAGACACCACATGCAGTACAAAAAATACAGCAATCCCACAGTCTCATGAAAAATATATCTCAACAGACAAGTACTTCCAGCAGTACTAACTCCAAACATTTAAAAAGTAAAAGAAAGTCTAATACAAAAAAGAAAAAATAGTGATTCAAAAGTAATCATAAAACCAATTAAGATTATGAAGTTAAGAAAAAGAACTGTGTGAGCCTAGCCACTTTTGACTTGTGGGTTCCTAACTTTTTCTATACGGTCTTGAACAACATAAAAGATGAGATTCAGATATAACCAAATGACAACTCTAAGAATAGGACATTAAAAATAAATTACCCTCTGCAAGTGTCTAGTGTTCTTACATAGGATATAGTGTCTTCAGGCACTCAAAACTGCTCTATGCAACTAATTTATCTCTAAAAGCGCAGAAACTACTCTTAGATAGTTACACTACCTCTGAGCCATAACGTAAACCTCGAAGGCAAACCAGCTGGCCTGTCCATTCACTGCTTTGCTTTAACTTTGGAATCTCTGAAGTGTTCTTGGTTGTGTGATGGAATGTGCACATCCAATTCAATGTTTAATTGCACATTTTCATTTCAGTACACTGCTCCACGCTAATTCTTTTGTTGCCTTCTCTAGAAGAACAACTTCAGAATGGCTGTCTCTGGTTGATTATTCAATTTCATTTACAGTAGAACAAACACTATCAAATTATTTTTGCATTTAATATTTTTTATGAACACAAATGTATAACAGGCATTCAGATAAAGTGATTTCAGAATACACTAGGAACAAGGATTTTCAGCTAATATTCTAAGCTGTTATTGCTAAAATGTGTTGTTCTTTTCAGAGGGAATTTGAAAGAGTAAAATAACTTTAAAGAGCATGTAGTGTCCTAATAAGAATTAAACTACTTTTTAAATGTCATTCTGCATATTGGAAAATCAAGTCCCTAAAATTCTCAGCAGCAATTGCATATACTGGATTACAGAACTCTACTTATTAGACAAATGGGGGATTCAATCTGTCAAAACTTACTTTCAAGTTCATTATGTTAGAAAATTGCTCTTACTGAAGCATTTAAAGCAAACTCCTGACACATCGACGAAAATAAGAAAAATTTTTTTTTGCTTTGAAATTCTTATTCTCCAGACGGTGTAGGAAAATGGAACATAGTCCATAAAACTACATGTTTACAAAGTATGTCATCAGAAAGATTATAACATTAATGAATTCTACTTTTCACCATCCTAAATTGTTGCTTCATGCTTCAGTCTAGACATGGAAACAGTGAATCTGGCATCTCTGAACTACAGATAAGATTATCAGATGGCAGTACTTATTTTAGCTCATTAATATCTGAACCCCCCACCTGATATAATGCTACTTCCCTCTGTGCTGTAAAGTAGAAAATTAAGTACGTTTCTACATGCCAAGTCCCAATGTAGATTTCCCATAAGGAAACCCAAGGGTCACCAGGGCATGACAGAGAAGAGAATGTTCTGCTCCTATCCTCTTCCCAGTACACCTCGTTCTGTGGCCTGCTTAGGAAGGAGCTCTTACTACTGGAAAGGGAGGGACTCGTTCTTTCCCATTTCCCACTGGCGAGCTACATTTCTTTATCTTCTTTTACAAAATAACTAGAATGCTTATCTCTAAAACAGAAGATCACTACTGCATATTAAATATCAAGATTTAATAAAATCATAACCTGGCAACAGTCTTTTTTTCTGCTGCTGATTGCCTCCTGAGTACACCAGCTGCACTCATTTAGATTCTCTAATATCTACATATCTTTTTAGTCTCTGGTTAGTGATAGTTATGTTAAATGATCCCATGAAGCCAGTAATTATGTCAGATGATCCCATGAAGCTTCACACTCATCTATACAAAAGTATTTGTTTAAAAAAAAAAAATCCCAAAACAAGACATATTGACATGGCCATATCTTTTCAGGATCTACAGAAAAAAATTCTGTCTTGGTGTTCATTGCCCATTCATTGCCCAATTCATTCCCCATTCAATGCCCACATTTATTCAGAAAGAATTTAGAGATTATAGAAATTTGATTGCCAGGAAGTACAGTTTGCCATGGGAAAAAGGATATATTTATTAAATTTTTGGAAATGTAAACGATCTACCATTTCCAGTTTCAAAGTCCAAGTGCTGGCCAGACTTAAAATTACAAATTATGGATTAGTCATAAAACATATCAAATAGAAAAGTCTTGCCATTTCTCACAGGTCATAAGGTTAAACATCTAATTTTTGAGGGTACAGATCAGGAGCAATTCTAATCAGGTCAGCAGAGTTGTATGGTGGTAAAGGGAAATGATAACCATGTCCCCTCATATCCAAAGGATCATAGAAGCCACCTGTTTTGTTACAAAACGACCACTTCTTCTCAAATGAATAGAAAACAATCAGAGAATTAAAGTATAAAAATTATTCAGTTAGTTTTAGTTGGGTCTGTGCATCTCAAGAATCTCTATTCAACAAAATAGCACAAAAGATTACAATACAAGAATTCAATCATACATTTGAAATGTTACTTTTTAGTAACAAACACTTTCACAAGTCTGAGGTTAATTTTATACAATTATTTAGAGTTCAGAATTGTCATCTATCACCATAAGTTTTGCTGTGATTACCATAAAATGGTCTTCTAATCTCTATCCACTAAAGGGAAATGAAGTGCTGTGAGTGTTAGAGCTGGATTCCTGAGGGTTACTAAATTGTTTTTAGAACAACCTGTTAGAATCCTTGCTACAATGAAACCCTGAAATACAAAAAGTCTAGGACACCTCTAAAACCTGTAATTTATTATCTTATCACTCTACAAATATAATTTTCTATATTAGTACAGAATACTGAAACTATAGGTATTGTAATTGTTTTCTGTGGAATAAGAAAAAGAGTAGTCTGTAAGAATCTCTTCTCAATAGGTCATATTTTATCTTGATATTCATCTATGTTAGAACATCACCATTTTAATATCACAATGTTAAAAATTTATGGCCATCTGTAGACTATAATCTAAAGTAAATAATATTGCACTAATAAAAGAATTCCACACATAGACTGTCATAGACAAGTTACAATTCTGTAACTCTGACTCAGTAAATTTGATGCTATTTTAATATGAAAACTCTTGTTCAGTTCAGAACTATATGTTCCTTGAGCTTAAAGGATACAAAGATCCTATCAGAAGATATCTGTATATTGCCATGAAAGGCAGCATTAATCTTAGTTGAATAGGTTTCCTGTAGTCAACAGGCAGATGCAGGTGCTATTCCTCTTGTTCTAACACAGCCATCCAAATTAGGTCAGATAAGTTGCATCCGAGAATTAATTGTCTGCTTCACTCCAGTGGCTGCAAAACGAGTCTAAGCAGTTGGCTGCAATACAGCTATAGTGTAGCTAGCTCAACTTAGATGAGCTGAATCACATTCAAAGTATATCCTTTGCTCTGTTAAAGCCTGAAAGATCACCAGCCTGGCAGAATCCTACAATGAAAAATCAAGGCGGAAATATCACTGCACTGCTTACCTAGCAGTATGGACACTGATGCCAATTCACTTTGAGAGGGATTTTCACTACCCCTTCCACACAAAGTTGCTCCCTGGAAATACTATCTGTCCTCCCCTTCAAAACAAGGAAAATAGTTTATAGGTGACTTTGCCCTGCTGAGCCAACATATGGTACTTCAGTTCAATCACGGCGGGTGTTCCTGCTGGAACCCTGATTATTTCAGCTAACTATGGAATGATAAACAGGGAACAGAGCACTAATGAGAAGCAAGTATGGAAAGGAAAGGTCAGGGAAAAGTCCTAGCACTTTTAGCACCTGAGACTTTAGATTAGGGAAAAACTGAATTCTCCAGAGAGTCAGAGTCATTTATGGCACGAGGAAACAATTTCCTGCAGTACTTACGGGGCCACAGCATGGTGATCTTTGCAAGCCTCATAAATGCTGGTATATTATCTGTACAGTCCCTACAGGAATGGCAAGTAACACTGTTCCCACTCCAAAGGTGTTTAGACAGCAAGCTGGAGTATTCAGTAAGTTAGTGATTTTGGTAATAGAGGAAACCTGAAGAGACATAAATTGAAAGCCAGTTTTCTAAAGTCCAGTGTTGCACTATCTTGATGGAAATGTCTTTCCTTTGTGATATGATCAGAGCCAGAGCAACACAACTGAAATGTTGGCATATGTCTTCTTTGTAAAGTATCCCCTGTAATAGCTCCGAAAAGCCAAGCCAGTGGGATAAAGCCTTGTACCTAATGCAGATGTGATAGGTGGCTTTAGCACAGTACAAGTGACACTTAAAATCTGCAGTTGCTACTCTAGCCCTTAGATGACAGCTATGCAACTCTCACCTGCTCTGATATTCTCCAGTCCAGTCATGGGTAAGGATGGTAGATTTTAGTTACAGCCTGGTTTCAATTTTGTGCACAGGCTGATTAATCAGGCTGTACGTGGGAGAAATTGATCTCACTTAGATGGAAAACTCAGTAACACAGCAGCAGCTGTGTTGTACATAAAACAGCATGACTAGGCATGCATCTGTGGGTACATAAGAGCCAAATAACACCCTTTAGCTTGCACTATATAAATCAAACCAAGTCACCAGATTACATGACTAATATTATAATGAGATATTTATATTTATTTGTTAATTAAAATTCCATAATAAGGTATTCTGAACTAAAAGCAGTGCACTGCAGTATGAGAGACAGGACAACGGAAAATACAGGATTCAAATGGAATCAAGTTTTTCCTCATTTAAATTAAAACATTTGTCATTTAAAGCTTTTTTCCTCATCAGACATATTGCAACAGTGATACAGAAATAGTAGAGTGAGTCTACATGTTATGTTAGTGTGCAGATTCACCTGTGCTCCTTTCAGGAGCATGTGACCAGGGTTCAAAGCGACAGATATCTTCCTAAACTGTTATATTTATCACTAAATAGAAAAAAACATTATAGAACATTATTTCAGAACAACACAACCCAGCTCATCTAATCTTATGCTTCTCTGCTACCCAGCAAAGCTATAGGAAACCCAGTCTTTCAGGAAATTCAGTGCTCCTGTAACTATGACTTTTCTCAGAAAGCAAATCTCTCACTCTGCCTGTCAGGGTTCACACCATTACCTTTGTCAAACGAACCGTGCTGTAAAGCACTCGTTTTGCCTTACTCTCCTTCAATCCCATCACTCACCCAAATAGCCACGTACTAGCTCTCTTCTGTGGGAATGCCATCGTTTGGCAGCTAAACTCAAAAAAGCTACAGGACTCTTCATCAGGGTGCTAGAGCACAGCCACCCACCTGCCTGCTGTGACAGCCTGACAACGCCACCTCAGCATCCCAACACGGGTAGCATTGGGAGTGTTCCTGGAGCTGACCGCTGTCAGACAAGGCTGTCTCATCCACACTTGAAAAGTCTCACCATTCCTCCCTTATTTCCTAGCGGAATAAAATTCCTAAATATTTGACAAGTTTTGTAAAAGTAGAAGTTTACCATTATGTCTGTTTTCCAGATGAAAAAATAAACAAGACCAAAACATTTTCAGTGCTCCCCTGTTACTAGTTAAGGCAAGACAACTTCAGAGCTTAGAAAACTTGAAAGTGGGACATCCACACTTAAAAATAGGACATTATCAAACACTAGCACTGAATCTCCCATTTAGAACAGAATCACAAGAATTGTCTCAATATCCAGATAGAAATACTAGAATACATTAAAATCCAGAAATGTATACAAGAAGGCAAAGAATAAGACCAATGAGCAGGATACATTTATTTTCCCCTCTTTCTGGTTTAGCTATTAATATCAGAAGAATTAAGAAATTAAAATAATTGACTAAATGTCATTTGATGAGAGCTCCTCCAAAACAACTTTCTTCTATTTGTATTTTTAGACACTATTTTTTGGGATCAACCCCGAGTACATGGAGTAAGGGCATTATCTTAAAGGTTATTTATAATCCACGTGAATATTCCCTCCAAAGGAGTAACTAGAAATAAAACATTAAGGCTTAGGGGTTTCACAGAACCTTCTTTGCTTTGTTTGCTGAACCAGCTTGAAATGGTTACGTAAAGATGATGCACCATAAATCTGAAATAGCTGCACTACTATTGCATAAAGAAAAAAAATCCCAATACTTGAAAGCTGTATTTTACATAAGCATCAAGCTTCGAAAATGACAGCCACATCCACTGAAAGAGAACTCCGTGTCTCAACTCCCACAGAGCACAGCTCAGCAGGAGTCACACGCATCACCTCTTCGTGCAACTACTCAGTAAGGACAACAAATTTCAGCTATAAGGGACCATCAATAGTTTATGAAGCCTCTGCCTCTTTACTCTCCCCCTCACCATCCCACCAGAAACAGAAAGAAATAATTTCTGTACGTCCTCTCTATGTTGTCTAGAGTAACCTGCAAGAGAAAACATGTTTTTGTTGCTCAACTACTTGTGCTTTAAACACTGAAGTAGTCAATGCCACCTGATTTCAATTTGGCAGTTACAAAACATAGGAGGAAAGAAAAAACAAAACCACTTCAAAATCTTTTGGTTGACCTTCTATGTATCAGATCATAAATCACACAATCACCATATTATTCAGATGGGAAGAGATCACAGGATATCTCTAGTTTAACCTCCCAGTCAAAGCACAAATACACAACTGCTTTCTTATGTGTGTTACTGAATGACAGACAATTTTTTAGATGAGTCTGATGCACACTGAATTTTTGGGACTGCCCTCATGGTATGTTACTTTCACAAATATGCCTTTTAGCCATTTGTTCTATAACTGTTTCTGAATACCTGGGCTCAATGATCTCAGCACCTGTTCCTTACAGGAGTCAGGAACTGCTACTTATTTCTGAGAAATGAACAGGATCTTTTCTGCCTTTCCAGATGGAAACACATTATTTTTGAACTACATGTGAACTAAATATGTTCTGAAATACATAGTAAAATGACACTGACCTGTCAGGAAGCAGAGCTATGTTTATACAGTGCTTTTATGAACCTCCATATCATAAGCATCTTTTCTACACAAGCCAGTCCGCAAAACTACTTTTTCCTATTTCATTAAAGGCAACAACGGAATTTTCCAATACTGAAGACAAGATATCTGGTACAACTCCTCTATCAATTGGCCTATCATGCTTTCTCATGAACTATATTGTAAACCTGTGCTTTGTACAGGTGCAACACAATACATTACCTCCTCCAAGAGAATAACATTTGTTTCTAAAGCTTTTATCAACCTTCATTTTTGTTATTTGCCTGAATGCTGCTAAAACCATGGTATAAGCAAAACAGCCTAATGCTTAGAACATGTCAAAAGTCTTAATATATGACATTCTATCAAGTGTGTTGATCAATATTTTCCTTTTGGCCACAACTGGAAAAACATGCTGTTACCTTTCAGAAACTTCCATAACAATTCATTAGGAATAAGAGATATAGGTTTGACTGTTATAGATGTTATTTTCATGCCACTGAACATCAGCTTTTTCTGATGGCTCATATTTTCAAAGGCTTTCACATTACCATTTGAATGATGAACATCAAAATTCATAGGTATGTCATCTGCAAATAGCTCTTATTCTATGCTAGCAAAGAATCCATATTAATAATAAAAAATCTTTGTGATTCTAGAAAAATCATAAGTATACAACAATAATAAAGCATGTTACAATTTCAGGAAAACAAAGCCTCTGTATTTTCACAGTATTTGAAAAATATCTGGTTTATTTAATTCTGGAGAAGCAGGATTACTGGAGTTTTATCAGCAGATTTTTGGCTAATGGACAAATCTGATGCACCATAACAGTATTCCAGTATTATGCTTTGTGATTCTATTAATTTTGTTACTTCGGTGAACAAGTATTCACTTAAAAACAGTAATAGTGAACTAGGCTAAGAATATTTGACCTCCTTCTATAGATTGGCTCACATAGAGCTATGCACGATAAAAAAGAGAAGGCTAGAATTTAAGTTATTTATATGAAGAAGACATAGAATAATTTAAAAAGTATCTTTAAATCATTAAGTAAATGCAAGAGGAAAGAAGGAAAATTACATTTCTTAAGAACTACCCTAAACATAATAGTTTGTTTCAAAAAAAAAAAGCTACTATTACTCAACAGATATACAAACTCACTCACTGTAATGCAAACTCACTCACTGTATTTCCAATGATCTGGTCTCTGTCAGCTCCATAAATCACAATAAATTACATGAAACACATTTAAGAGAAACAAACACAGAATTAAATGACCCTTTGAAAGACAAATAATCACTAGTTTAGAAATGGTTTGGGAACTGAGAACTTGTACAAATGGAAAATTATTAATCATATCTGATTCTACTCAATCCCCAGTGGAATAATAGAGTAATGCTTAATTCATTAATCACTGTAAAAGACAGTAGTGTTACAAAAGAAATGCATTGGGACTGGTGTGTTAGTCTTCACCATGGTGTGAGATTAATGCGTGGCCTACACAATAGGTGCCTAGGCAGTGATACTACCATTTATAAAACTGAACTTTCCTCCTGTCTTGACGTTTTTATTCACCAGCCTGCCCAGAAACCAAAGCTATAAGAGCATGTTGTTTTTCCTCATCCCACATCATCTTTGGGTTGCTCACAAGTCACAAAACTACAGTCCCAATGTTAACTTTCTATAATTTAAGTAGCATCTTGCCAAAGTACGAGCGTCATAGCAACACTGGTCCGTCAGCCACTCACAGTCTCCCCCAACAGACACTGGAACTCACTTTCGAGTGTTCTGTTAATTCTCAAGAGCTGGCCAGCATCACTGTTTCCATATCTACAGCATTTCTTAACTTGTTCCGAATCCTTCTTTAATACCTGTTCGGCATGCTCCCCATGTTGCTTAATTTTCCATTACAGCAAGGGATTTGTAATAAATACTCAATAAATACAACATTTCCCACAGGCACCACTGCAAATATTCCATCGCTTGACAGAATTAACACATAAATGTAAGACTCAAGTGCAGTGACTTTCAATAACTGAAAGAAAAATCATTAATTGCAGTTGCATAGAAGAACATATACAATTAAAGTAAAATTTGGCTGTCCCCAAATTTGCTTGCAGTTGGGTCAGCAAAGCCTGTGTTTGTAGCAGACTGAAGAACTCTGCAGGGCAGCTACAGCAGGATCCCACTGCAGAGACCTGAATTCTATTCTCAGCTCTGCCCTTCACCCAGCAAAGTGTCAAAACCAGAAAGTTACATCATCTCTTTTCTTCAGATTCCCCAAAGGGAACCACACTTTGTGACTGCAGAGAAAGAGTAATGGTTTTCCGTCACTCCAACCTCATTAAAGGTGTTGAGTACATTTTCACTTCTGTGGATGCATTAAGAAACCTTTACGCCGCAAGAACAGTGAGAAAGCTCTGTGGTCCAGCCAAGAATGGGCTCAAAGTGCCTGATTTTCCACTGACTCATTTGGTAAAGGGCAGGGGGCAACACCTGTGGGGAGGTGTCAGTGTAGATACAAATTTGGTCCCAGTTTTTACATTTTATGTAGCAGCTTCATTGAAAAAATCAGTTTTGAATTAAAATAATTCTTAGCCTCAAACATCAGTGTTTGACCAATTAAATTTCATCATCTACTGATATATTCCATGGACTTCTGTATTTTAATCTTGTTATTTTTCAATGATATGAATTTAGACATCATAAACCAGGAAGTCATAGAAATCTGGAGATTAAATTGTCACCCAAATGGATTTCAAGAAGATTGGCAGATTTTATGCAGAAGGGGTTTGTTTGCCTTTCAGCTTTAGAACACTTGCAGTACATCTTATGTACATTTTCAGTTATTTCCCAAAATTTTGAAGGTAGAAAGAACAATGAAATCTAGATGAGCTGGCCTGCCCCCAAGAGCCATTTTATAACCAAGATCAAATATCTTCAGATATTGGCTAAAACATACAAGACTGATTTTAAGCAAAATCTCTCACTCACATTCAGGTGCCAGTTAAGGTCTACTTCATTCTGTATCCAAACTCTAAGTCAACATGGTGTGTAACAGGGCTCTCTGCTCAACAAAAGGACCTCAGAAGTCCTGCAAAGAACCCTGTCTGTAGGATGGTCCCATCTTCTTTTCTGACTCACAAAAATAATAACAATTAACCTTATTCCTTATACAGAGCTTTGAAAATATAATAAACTGTCTACTAATTAACAGTGTTACATTTGTCTCTGAAGCTCCTTTACTTGGTGCTGGGCTCCCAGAGGCAGCGATCCCAGCAGTGCTGGGCCTTGGTTGGATACAAGGAGCGTGCTCCAGGCACACATGAGATTGCTGAGCCAGGAGCTGACAAGAAGCCAGGCAGTTGCATTAGTGCCATGATGGAAGCAAGCTGATAAAGGCAACCTCTCAGAGCAGGGTTAACCGAAACCTCCTGGCTCTGAGTTGATCTGAAACACAGCAAGAGGGACCTCCTATCTGCTCAGAACATACCATGTAAACTTTCCATTTGCCTTGGGCTCAGAACTGTGTCTGGCCAATCTATGGCTGATTAAAAAAATTATTACATCTTTAGTGCTGTCCTCTTGGAGTTCCATAAACTTGCAAAAGTCCTGCAGTAGCAACCAGTTACATTTCTCTTCAGCTATAGGCTGTTACTATAGGTTGTTTTGCTATCACAGATGCTTCAGCTGGAGACATAATTAAAAGCAAAGGATACAATTAGATTCTCCTTACATAGCACCATCTCCAGACTGATGCCACACTCTGCTGGACTGAAACAGGCCAATATAGGATACAGAAACCATGTCCTTGCTGACCTCGTACCTTGATGAGCCTCAGAGTGAAGGACCTATATTGGACATTTTTGAGCCTTTATTCTGTAACTGGCACTAAGCAATACTTGAATATCGCTTCTGCTCCACTTACTGCTGTTCCTTTCATTATCTTCATTAAAAGCTGGCACTAATTAAGTGACTAGTGTATCTTGCTAGCTGCATGGCAATAAAAGCAAAATATGGTCCTTAATCAATTATTTGTGACATGCTCCTCCATACTGCAAAACTTGAAAATATGTAGCATATTAACCATCATTATGTTAAGAAGCCTGATTATTAGAAATTGTTAGGCAGATGAGTCTGAATGCTTTGACACCAAGTATCTCTGGTGTTTACTATTGAATCAAAGTTAAAATTCACTGGGCTATGGACAGTAAGAGTTGAATTTTATTTCATATGACCCATTTCCTGTTGCAGGATACTCAGTGACTACCACAAGGACAGACATGAAAGGACATCTCTTCTGAGTGCTATAAAGCCTTGACAATGACACAATCACTGACCAAATGTAGCAGCATTCATGCATCATGTGACAATCAGATCAGGCCTCAAAGCAGAAGCAAAATGATGATGACAAATCCCTCACAATGAGAAGTTTTTCACTAAGAATCTCTGTAAAAGAAAGAATGCTGCTATTTCCTCTGAAGGTCAGCAAGTACTCCGTATTTCAGACTAAGAGTGACACTGAGAGCAGTCTGCTAAGACACCCCATCGCCTTTTTTACTGGGAACACCTGTGCCAAGACCAGCAGCATTTAGTCTCCGAGGTAACCAGTCCTGCAGTAGGAGTCAGATACCAACTCCCACTCCAGCTTCCCAGTCACGTACAACAAACTCCTACCTCCAGCAGCAACTACAACAGGGGAACTTGCTGGGAGGACTATTGTACCCTGGAAATACCCAGCAAACACTAACAGTTTTGGGTTTTTCCTATGGAAAAGCAAAACAGTTTCTTCTCTCTTAAGCCATAGGCAATTTCTCCTCGCAAACCTTTGTGGCTCGGGCTGCAAAAGGAGACCTGAATCTTGGCTTTAGAGAAGAACTTCATACTGGCAATGATCTGATTTCACTCTCCAATAATAAGGCATTTCCTTTCCATTACCTGTTTGTAGAGTAACACTCTGTCGAGACTCCTGCCCGGACTCACTTCAAGCCACCATCTCCAGGATTCACAAACATGTCAGCTGTCCTGGAGACAGGCTCTCTGCTGTTTGTTGATGTGGAGAAGCACGGTAATGACAGAATAATTCCTAAATGCCTTCACATTGCTAACAAAAGAGAATTTTTTTTCTATAGTGCTACACTAAATTCAGCAAGAGATTCACCAGGATGATGACCTTCTTTGAACAAATCGAGCCCTTTCAGTAACTTATAAAAGAAGCAGAAGGAACTATGCAGAACTCAAACTTTTTTTGTCAGGTGTGAATTACAACTCCTACATCTAAACTTATCCAACCCCTCCCTAGTGCCTCTGGGAAAAACTGCATCACCAGGTCAGGTGGTGCTACTTTCTCATAGTGTGTTCACCTGGAGAGGGCAATCTTCACTGATGTCCTGCAATGGTACTGATGTTACAATGGTAACTGATGGTTACAATTTCTCAATTAAATGTAATTATATTTAATTTCTCAATTACAGAGCAAGAGATGGCATGCATGCATTCATGCATATAAAGGAAAAGACGAACAGAAGACTTCATAAAGACTTAAACGCAGCTACTTGGTTTTTATGAGGTTTGCTGTTTAATTTCATCAAGGTTTGCTGATTTTAGCATTCATTCAGCAGGAGACAGTAGTTCAGCTCCGATTCTTCGACACTCTCAACAGATGGTCACTATTTCCTGCCTGCCTGCAATTGCTCTTCTAGAGACTGGAAGAAATAGGGGATCTCTGTGAAAGATTCTTCCCAAGGTCTGTAGAAAAAATCAGTCCAGATCAGAGACCTCTGCATTGTCCTATTCTAGAACTTTCTGCTTTACCTCCCAATTTCCATCAAAGGTATTTTCAACTGAAGTGGATTTCATCTTTGGGTACAAACTGTGCGATACCTAAGGTACGCTCGTGTTTCTAGACAGTGGGAGAGAACCAATTCACCAACACATTCCTACTGCTGAATTTGGGTGCAGAATTCTGGACAGATTTAATTATTAGCTCAGGAGGTTCTTTAAGTGTGCAGTACCCAAACTGGTTGTCACAGCAAACAGGCCTTTCTTCGCCTCACACCACAGAAACACTGGAAGTCAGCACAAGCAAAAACCATATGCTAGAGTAAAATAAGAACTATAGACAACAATAGCAATGATTTTCTTGCTAACTTCTCCAAATGCATAGAAGTTCTTCAGCATCACTTAAAGGCACCACATGTAAACAGAAAGCTAGTTAAAGACACCCTTTGTAATAAACTACCTGATTTTAACTGTATCCAGCTTGAGTGGAAGGTCAAGTAGCTACATTTGATAGAAAAGTGATTGTTGACACAAAATTAGTCATATCTCACAAAAACTTATTTCTTTTATCATCTAGGATCATACATCAACAAATACCACAGAACAGTCTCCACCCATACAAGGATCCTTTCAGATGCAAGAAATGTTTCCTGGTAACTGACAGCACAGCACTGTATAATGGGAAGTGTCACTCATGCCCTCTTAATCTGATGTTTAACAGTTATCTATTTACACCAAGAAACCACACAGCAAAATGACCAAGGACAAGTGTGTAACAAATCAATAGCAACCTCAAATCAAAGAGCAATTATATGGAGGGGAAGGAAAAAAGAAAAAGTGAGGTGTTTCAAAATACCATAGCGTTAATGGCACTTAATGTCAAAGACTTAATTGGAAAATAAAAATCTCCTTTTATAATTATTAAGTCCATTGCATCCTCCACTTTGGGACAGAATTAAATGTATTTATTTCTACTTTTATCATCTTCCTTTGCTGATGTCCAGTAAAGTACAAGTGAGTGAATTAATGCTTTCTAATCATAACCTTCTCACCACCACGTCGTTTTGCTCCAATGTTGAAACCAAACACAGCACCTTTGGTCAGATGTAGCCATTTCAGTCACAAGGAAGCACTTAGCCCTGTCAACTTCTTTACTGTGGATCAGAGCACATACAGAGCATAAGATAAAAGCCTGAGCAAGGGATTTTTTTAAGCCTTCACACACAAACCAAGCATGTTACAGGATTTTCTAGAAGATACAAGAAGGAAATGTAGTTTTTTGCTTAGCTTTTTATGTTAGTTATTTTTATATAATGTTACTTTTCAGTCATACCTCCAAGAAGAGGTATGGTTATATTTGCACTTTTCTCGCAACAAAAGTTCATGAGTCATTATTTATAGGAATCACTGCCATTATAAAATTATTTTCGAGGAATATACCATACTTCCTGAACGTATATAGTTTTACCTTGAAGATGAGTAGCAGGATACACTGCTACTGTATATACCAAAGTATAGCACAACTTAAGGAAACCTGGATGAAAAGCTTGAAATTTGCCATATCAGCATCTTCAAAAGAAAACTTGGAACCTCACTGTGAAGAAAACCAATGGATCATTCAAACTCTAGCTTAGTATTCTCATCCAGTTGGCATGCAAACTGAAGCAGTACAAAGTACTATATTTGGGATGCTTTAGATGGGCTGTCAGATGAAATGCTAACAGTAAAAATTGCCATATCAAATGCAATATCACAGGGAATAAAATCAATTAGAGAAGACTGTATCAGAAATTACTCCAAACTATAGGATCAGAAAAGACACACAGATTGATTGAGTAGAAATACCATAACTCCCTTAGATTAGAGCTGCAAATTTAAACAGATTAAAACTACTAAATCATTATCAAGGGAAGACCCTCCCCATCCCCTTATACAGTTAAAACACACTATAAACAAAGCAAGACCTCAAGATAGTTAAGGGTTTGGGGTTTCTGAATTTTACTGGGGTTGGTTCCCCTTTCCCCCCCTTTTCTTATATTATAAGCTGTTATCATTTCCATTATTTTTTAGTTCATACTGTCAGTATGGACATGATGTATATGACTACATGCTTTGGTACCCTTCTATTAAAGTGGAGAAAAGAATCCAAGATTCCAGCTGGTGTTTCATTCGGATTTGCTGTAACTCCTTCGCAGTCCATAAGAAAGTGTTCAAGTGTTCTGGACTGCCCTAAAGGCACTTTCAATTAAATCATGTGAAAATTAACCATAATACATAGCAATGTTTTTGAATAGTTCTGGCTGCTACGGGAGCTAGTGGAGGAAATACAGCATAGAGAAGAACAAAACAGGAAAATAAGAGAGAAGAAAGGTAGTGGAAGCAGAGTAGGGCAAAGGAAAACAGAAAGGCGCTTACATACAGTTAAAAGAAAGGATGAAATAAGGTCAGTGGAGAAACCTATTCAAAGAAGAAAGAATTACATACAGACAGACAGTGGTAAAACAGAATGAACTCCATTATACAATTGAAGAAAATAATTGGAAGACATGTCTTCTCTGAAAGGCATCGGTATCCCCTTGTTCCCTCTACCTTCGTTGCCTTAAACCAAAGCACAGCAATACATGTGCTCCTACAACCCTGCCCACGAAGGTTCCCTTCCTCAGCTCTGGCTGGTAACACTTCGTAGGAAGGGTTCTGAGGAATGGCTGAGCCCTACGGTGCTGACTGCCATTAACAGAGGAGAAACAGCAACTCTGGATGGAAAAGTAATCTCAGTTTATCTGATAGGTTATATTTGAAGGGAAGGGCAGTATTGATCATATCAATTTAGAGCCATGACATTACAAACAATAAAACCCACCAAAATAAAGCAGCTTATTCTATCAGCTGACAGCTTCAAATTGCCCTTTTGCTAAAATCTAATTTAAAAACTTTCGTTCCAAAAAGAAGGGGAAAAAAAATACAATCACCAACATATGCAACTGTGAAACATCTGTCTCTGTAATGATTTGACCATGGCAGGCAACTAAAAACTACCAGGAAACCTCAATGGGAAGGCAGCAAGCAGTCACAGCAGCAAGGCACGTGCCAAATATAATTCTGCTACTGAACAATTTCTAAAGGCCACTTGCAACAGCTTTCCCATGTTCTGACTTGAAATCATATTCGTGCCCACATCTCTTAATTTTTTACTTAAGGCTACTGGCTTATATAGCAAAATACAAAAATGTTGAAGCAAAATAGGATTCTTTTGATAGAATTATTTTCTAGTCTTTGGCAGTAAAGAACCTTTAAACTAATGTGTGATGTTTACCATTTTCATGGGAAAATTGTGATAAGGTAAATTTGACTGACTTCAGTGGGAACAGAGTTTCAACTTTAAACACCAGACGCTTGAAAACCACAAATAACTAACATCTGTAAGTGGCTAAAAATTGGAAAATATTGGAGGAGTTGTTCCTAACATCGAGTTCAGGAATAAGCATTTCATTTGATTTTGATCAGCCACAGAGGGATGAGAGCAACACATCAGATACAGAAGCGTTCAACCACGAAACAAAAGCTAAGACAGCCATTAAGGTCGGTTTAGTTTTGTTTAAAGTGAAAGCTTCAGAACACCAAAATGTCATGAGACTTCTTGAAAAATAATGGCAAATCTCTCACAGTGACTAATATTTCAGCCCTGCCAGCATTCAGAATTTAACAACACTGAAATGGGGAAAGATAATACGGTCACCTTGTCATTCTGAAATGGACCTATAATCAAAGCCATCGAAGTGGGTTCATAGAGAAGTATCAACCCTACTAAAACAGAAGGCAAGCTCAACTTCAACAGAAGTTAAGCTTCAAAATGCACCTTATCTCAGAAAATAGAATATGTTTTGTACATTCTGTGATCCCACAAAGTAAAATACAAAATGGCACATTTTATATCTGCTACAACACTTAGTCTTTTATTTGGAATTGCCAGTAGTTTATACTGCTTATTTTCAGGTCTGCCTGGAGCCTTAGAGCCTCACGCTGTGATTTGGTCAGACACCCAGCCTTGCAGGGTCAGGTTGAGTTAACTCTTGTGTGTAAAACCAGCCGATACATTTTACCCTGCAGACAACTGCATTTCAAAAGCAGGTAAAGCATTTCACAATTTTATGAAATCTTAGGAATAAGTCAGTCACTAGAAGATTTTCCTAAATACTGTTTGTAGGATTCAAATATCTATTTTTCTGATAAGTATTCATGACTTTATGGCATCGATATATGGTCACTGCAATAAACACACAATTTCTAGTTGTTTATAACCAATATCTTCTTATAAGGACTGAATGTGTAAATTACTTCTGTAAAATAAACAGCTTTCCAGTGAAAGTAAACAGATTTTTGAAACTTGCAACCATGCAGCTACATATTGGGGCTCAAACTTCAACCACTTGCTAATTAAATGCATCACTAAACACAAGTCCTGCAAAGACCTATAAAAGACCATAAAATTTGAAGAAGGAAACATAACTTGTACTCAGTTGGCTGATAAAATTAGTAGAAAAGAAATAGAAAGGTTATATATTTCTTTTACATCTAAGTGTGAGGAGCCCAATCGCTTGAACAGCTGACTGGGATCTACAAAAAGTCTCCTGGTTCCATTGGGTCTAAACACAAATGTAAATTTAAGCACACGTTAAAATTATTGGACAATCAGAACTCCCTTGGGGAGAATGGAAATGGGATAGCTTTTATCCCTCTGGTTACACAACGTGTATATACAGCTAAAGTGGAAGAACACAAACAACTTGAGCAGATTTTCTTTCAGAAAAATGGAGTGGGACTTAAAGAGGCAGTGATACACCTCACACTTAATTTTCTCAAGCTCTCAGGGAAACTGTTTTGACAGGTTAGTGACCAGATAAGTAGAAACTATGGTTTTCCATGAAGAAGATAAGAGAACCGGGATGGGGGGGGGGGGGGCTGGAGCATTATTATGAATGTCTGAAATATGCTGAAACAGTATCTTCAATCTGAACACAATAAAGCTTTATCAGGGTGAGCACTTCACAACTTCATTATAAACAGCAATTTGTTTGAAGCTTCAGGCATGGGATTGAAAATATAACGTACCCGCTCACTACTTCTGGGTACAGCAATTAGTTAACATAATATTGACTTAATCAAAAGAATGCATTTTAATTCCATGGCATTTTACATAATAATGGTATGGCTACCATCTTCCTGAAATTGAGTGAGACATTTACAAATTAAATTAATTTTTGTAGCACCTATAAAATGCTGAATGCTCAGTACAAAGAGTTAACCTTGGGTTTCAAACAGGTCTTTAACATAATGCAACTTGCTTTATACAATACATTTATTTCCCGAATTAAATGAATATAGCTGCTTTATGTTAGTGTCTATCCTTTATGCAGTGTTCCAAGCGGCTCTGTTCAATTCATTTTCAGGGCAGAAAAAATTACACTTGTTAATGATCTCCCACCTAACAGAAAAATGAATGTCTCTATCTAGGCTTTCAACTTGCTGGGAAGATTATACTGATCTGGTAGCTATACACCACTTTCTTAGGAACCCAAACTTTTACTAATCTGGTGTCTATATACCATTTCCTCAAGCATCCAAGTTCTTATGGACCAATGCTATTCTAAAACATTTATCACAGATATACCCACTCCTAACATAACAGAAGATTTCACCCATAAGAAGGATACAATACAAGGAGTTAACAATAGCAAGCCAGAGAAGGATAAACAAAAACCACAAATCAACCAACAAAAAAACCCCAAACAACAACAAAAAAAAACCCACCAAAAAGCAACCACAGAAGTGAGTTTAGGGTCAGTGACTTTACCTACAGGAAAAGGAGGAACAAAAGGGCGGAATGAAAGTAATAGTTCGGACAAATAAACAGAAGTGACACCAGAGTGGGAGAGCAGAGGTGAGGCCACACTGGCCCACCCTGAACCTACAGCTCAGGCAGATGACACAGCTCACTTCCCAGGGAGCAGGAGACACCTGGTGTCACTCAAAGGATCGCTAGGAACTGTCAGGAGGAGTCAGTGTCACATCCAGTCATTGTATTTTTTTTTTTTACTTGCTGGGCTGTCTCCAGATGATTAGAAAGGAAGGAATATGAACTCATTCCAAAACAAAAAAAGCATTCAAAAACATACCAACAAACTTTAGAGTGATACATCTCAAAAAAGAAAATGAGGAAAGAAATACAATACTGCAGCCCAGAAGCCACTGTAAGAGCAATGTAAGAGTGAGACATGGAAAGGAAAGAAGGTGCTGCAGAGTCAACTACAAGAGATACATAAATATAGAACAACAGTGAATAAGAAACACAATAGAGAAGAGCAACGGGGAAAAAAACATTAATCTGAGGACCAAGCATTAGATGTCAGAGTGAGAGTGTGGTCCATGTTTACAGTCCAGAGTGAATGACCAGGCAGCACAAAGCTGGAGAGAAGGTATTTGCACAAAGCCAGGCATTCAGAGGGAAGGACCACATGGATGTCTGTGCAGGACCTCACTGAGCATGTGCACAAGGGCAAGAAAAAGATATGAGATGGAAATTTTCTGTAAAGTTTTTTCAGTGGCAGAGTTTATAGCCATTACATGGCCTCATTGTAATTTTCCATGTGAAAGGAGGCAAAAAAAAAAAAAAAAAGCCTCTCCCCTTCACTGGACAAGTGAGTCAAGTATAAAAATACTCACAAGCAAATGACAGCTTTTTAGTTCATCTTTACATCTAACAATGACAGCTGTTTGCATGACTCAGATGGATGATTCAACTGGTGGTGTCCTCTCAGCTCACTCTAGAAAGGAGGGAAGGAGAGAAGCAGTTTATTTTTAAGTATGCCTCACTAACAACATTTTGATGAAAAATCCTTTAAAATGCTTTCTTTCCTTGAGAGCTAAGGTCTTATTTAACATCAACTTCAGAAATAAATAAGTGTAAATGGCTTCCAGGGAACCTGGGGACAAAGCAAGAAGCCTTAAAGAAAAGAAAGAGCATCCTTTGAAAATAGTGCATGATAGCGTAAGTGCTTTGTCAAGTCTTAAGCAAAGGCCAAGGATCAAGTCCCTGTTTGAAAAGGGCTGAAGAAACCCACAGTTTTAATATTTCTGAAATAGCATTATCGAGTGGCTTATTAATTATTGGAGAATCTAGACTCTCAGCGGTCTCTCTGTTCTTCCTCCCCACTAGCCATTTCAGCTTTAAACGGTGTTTGAATTATTCAAGAGACTGGCTGGACAGGTGGACAATTCAAGGAGGGACAGGTGGACAATTCAAGGAGACACTTTCTCACATCAAAAGCTTTCAGAAATACTTTGTCTATTCTCTTGTCACTCAAAATGGAATCCAGAGGTAGTTGCTGTAATCCAAGATGCTTTAAATGTACTAAGATCTCCTCACCTACAGCATGAAATAGATCATGAACTAATTCTCCTTCAGGATGTACATCACCTATCCCTATATAAGTTGACGAATTTTTCAAATACAGGATTTTAAATGTCAGTGCAGAGTTTCCAAGGGGAAAGAACCCTGCCTGAAGGACAATCTGTACTAGTAACAGCCCTTTCAGAAATGCTAACTTAACCTTACATGGAAGGAAAAGATATCCTATCTGTTTTTCAGAGACACTTTGCTTGAGTATAAAATGGTCAACTGTCTTAATTTGAGCTGGGATGGACTTAATTTTCTTCCTAGTAGCTAGTAGCTTCCTAGTAGCTCAAAGACTCTTTTCAGCTCTAGTAGCATATTAAAATTTGTATTTCCCGAAATCATAAGAGTTTAGCCTCTGTTATCACAGTCTATTATTTCCATAGGATAGTTCAACGTGTTATAAGGGATTCCCTCACAGCCAAGCTGCTGGAAAGCACAGCAAAGGAACAGATGGAATAGCAGTTATTTCTGAGAAGAAACTAAAACAATATCATAGAATATGCCTACTCTATTTGATAGGAAGGACAATGGTAACAAAAGCAGCCTGCTTTGCTCCTAAATGTAGGAGCGTGACAAAGAAGCACTTCAAGAACAAGGTAAATTCTTTGTACAGATGTCATCTTATATATAAATATATATATATTAAAAAAAATAAATATATATATATGTAAAATGTGCATGCAGATTCCCGAAACATTTTTGTGAAAAAATATTACAGATTTTCAATGAGAATAAACAGCAAAACTTATAAGCAAGCCTATGTTTAGGCTTAAACCCCTGCATCTTAGACAATGGTTTGAATTAATCACCTCTAAGCATGAATCATTTTCATGCAGAGAAGCCAGCTTTAATCTGGATTGGTTGTTTGGTTTAACCTCAAGTTTTTTTAAACTCAGAATCTCAGTAATAGAAACATGAGTGCTTGATACTGTCAGAAATTCTGAAATCCTTGAAAATGCCAGTGGACTCTTTCTACTCAGGTCTCAAGCACATTAGGATTCCTCTCCTGGAGCAGCCATCCTACTCAGAGATGAGCAGAAATCCCAGTGCTCTCCTGAGATAAAAATCATCAGACATGCCAAATGATTTAATGGCCTAGTCCACTTATGTGCAGTCATACCCAAACCAAACACCAACACTCTCTCAGGTACCAATCTAGGAGACTTGCCAATTGTACCGGGATAAAAGCAGCATCAGTTGGATATTCTTCTAACACTGGCTGGTAGTTTGTCATTTCATTTTTTAAGAGAGGCTGGCCACAGCTTTTAGTCTGGTATTTTTTTATTGTTTTTATTCAAATTACAGCAATAGCTCCCACTGCTTTACTTTGGGGAATTTACTATGAATTTTTGAAGCATGATCTAAGGTCTATCTCTAGAAAACAGTCGCCTTTTTCTTTTATTCAATAGAGTACAAACAATACTTCAGAGATAAAAATCCACATATTTTGCTTTGCTTTTCAGAAAGTGAAAGATGAAAATAAAAATAAAACCATTTATGTAACACAAATAATGAGACTGAAATGAAGGAGAAGCTATTCTTGTAGCACTCTAGCTTTTTATATTTGCATACTGTGTGCATGTGAAAGCAAAAGATAATAGAATTGCCCTTAACTAAGCACAGAATTGAAAACAATGTCAGATTTGAACTGGAGTTGACACGGATGAAAGGCTAGGTAGTTGCTGTGTTCTAACCAGAAATATAAAGGCAGTAACTATCTACCTCTTACCTACGTGGTCCCTCTGTACAGGCCCAGAAGAAAGGATTTGTAATGCTCAGAAATGGTAAGCAGGTAAAGGCCAAGCCCTGCTGCTGATATATGTAAAGGAGGTGGGAGGAGAGAGCTGTATGATCACAGCAGGGTGTAGTGTTAGATGGCTTAACGCTGCATCTGCCTTGCTAGAAAACTCAGGAAGGTAGCCATTCCTCCAGATCAGGAATTCACTCTATAAACAGTGTTTTGGAAAAAAGTGAGCAACAATTTTCATTCTCCCTTCCTCCAGAAAGTAGCACTCCCTAGGCAGCAAATAAAAATTTGCTTTATGAAATCCCTTCTTGTTTTCCCTCCTGTCATTCCCCCAAATTGTTAACAATAAGCTGTTTACTCCTTGTCATTGGATTTCATGTGGTTTGCTATAGCACCATACCAGGCATATTTTTCATCTTTTACTGCTGAGTAGAGTAGCTTACTGATCCTTTAAAAAAAGAACAAGTCAGGTCTGCAACCCTCTCTACTTTCTTCTGGAATGTCCCCCACAGTTTCTTAAAGTATCCACAGCCAATCAATAAGCAGTTGGAAGTACTGCTCTGCCAGTAGGACTGGCAGAGTGTGTTAGGTGGTCTTCATTTCCTCCTCAATTTTTTGCACAGTCACATTAGTGCAAGTTATAGTCTAACCTGAAAGGAACAATTCTGCAACTCAGCAGGTAACAGTAAACCCTGTCATTACAGTAAATGCTATGTAATTCTTCAGTCTTTTAAGGCAGTAGAAGTTTCAAGTAGCACAGCTGCAGAAACTTCAGATCCTAGGTGATAAATCATTTTGCCTTGCCATTTCATGCTTTAGCAATTAAGAAACACCTGTTTCTGAAGCCATGAACATGCAACTAAGAGCCATTTATGTGATGCTCTGGAAAAACTATGAGAAAAGGCATTTTAAAAACTCACCAACTTAGCTCCAAAGACGAGGATGAGAGTGGAACTCTTCTGGGCATGAGTCCTATGACTCATGAACGTCTTGGCTCAAGTGGTGGTAACAAGCTCAATAATTTCTGAAAACTCTTGGTCATGAAATTATTTCTGACTAAAATTTGAAACAACTCAGGTTTGGTTGTGTTATGGGCAACTGAAATTATACTGCTTTTGTAACTCTTGTAGCTGAATAGTATGATGATTAAAATGCCATTATCCAAGAACATAATGGTTGTGACTGTTTTGATGAACTCTAAATTGAAAATACTTCATTCAATATTAAATTGAAAATACTTCAGCTAAATTAGAAAAGGCTATTCCTGAATGTGAACTGGTTTTATGAGGTCTACAAGAAGAAAGGGAAAGTACAAGGAGTCCAGGAGAATTCAAACCCTGTGCAAGTCCTGCTCTATCTATAAACTTAGCAGAAATTTGTTTCCAGTCTGAGCAAAACACTCCTAACAAGAGCAGTGTAGTGAGAAGGCACAGAGATTGTCAACAAAAAGACTCCATACTGACACAGGAGTTTTCATTTAGTTCTACTATTGACCACATCAATCGATGACATAGCTGAATTATTTGTATTATAAAATTTGTATTAGTCAGCAACCCTTGCAAAGATAACAGTCCCCAGTGAGCTGGCTTCTGCATTATCAAACACACAGAAGTGTTTCTACCCCAAGATCTAAATACATTATGGTCTAAATACATTCAAGAATTTAAAAAACCTGTCAATTAAACCGACTAAGCACAAACAATTCATTCAATCTTGTCAATGAAGAAACTGGCACAGTTGGAAACTTTAATTTCCATACTGGAAAAATTTCAAGCCAGTTTTTCATGAAAACTGGTGATTATAAAGATGTCTAGGCAAACACAAAACTACACATTTAGTCTATGAATTACTTATTGTGAAGAGATATGGGGAGTTTATGATGGAAAAAGAAAACACAGTTCACAACATATTTAAAGTTATATTTCAGCATATGGAGAAAAATAGGAGCTATCAAAGATCATTTCATTGGCTATTACAGATACTGCCCAAAACATTCCATACATAGAGGGAACAGCACCACTGTTTTCACAGAAATATTTTATGTCTGTATCCATGGAGTCTGCAGGGAGAGAGGGTGATATAAAATAGTTTTACAGACTAAGAGAATACCTAATTCACTGTGACTTGAAGGTAAGTACAGGTCATCTCACAGAGATAAACATCTCAAGATCGGCTCATTTATCCTAAAAAAAAAAAAAAGGAGGAAAAAAAGAAAATGTGATCTTGACTAGACTGGATGGTTGCAATAATCTATCCAGCTCCTTTGGGATAGATAATACCATATTTTTACTTTATTGATGAAAAACATATTTAGAGTATTTTTTGCTTTAGCAACCTTCTGTTCTCCTTCTTGCTCTTGCTTCTCCTTAAACTCAAATAATTTTAAGTTTTGAATTTGGAGAATGGAATCACACAACTAATCAATCAGTCTTTACATTTGATATCTCATCATTCTGAACATTACCTCATACGAATCTCAGTGATTGTGCCTGCAGGGCTACCACTGCTTTCTGAAAAGATTACATGGACCAAAAGGAACCACTTTGTTTTGCCCTCTGGCTTTCTACGTGAAACAAGTGTCATGGTGAAATGCTGACAAAATCCTCTCATGTTTTCTAGCTTTGAAAAATTGCAGCATAATGCTAATGTTGGGAGCACACAAGCAAAATACAGAGAGAATTTTTTGGATTTGTCTTGCTGGTTTTTGGTTTGGTTTTTTTTTAAATAAGTTACAGTACACGACTTACCAGAGTTAACAGAATTGTTCCCTTCTGGGCAGAAATAAGGGAAGGAGAAATCCTATGGACTTTTTAGAAAATACTTACCCTAAATACAAATGCATACATAACAGTTTTCAGATATGCAGGACAATAAAGGTTGCCACTCATCCTTGTGCAGCACGAGACACTAGCATCCAGGAGATTTTTTTGAAAGTTTAGCTGTTTTCCATGCTACAGACTTAATTACACCAATTGTTGCAAATTGTTTTCCTACTTAACTCCTGCACCACTGCATTAGAGCACCATCCAAGGGAACACAGCAAAATGCTTCCCAGATAAGCTTGCAGCAGCACATGATGACTCAGTGGATGCTCTGTTTTAAACCAAGCTTTTACCATCTGTTCCTCTGCTAATTATGAATGCCACATATATCTGCAACTACATTGCAAGGAAAGCAGTGATTAAAGCACACGTATTCTTTCTACAATGTATCTTTGTTGTTTATTTCCAATTAAAAGCAATACCACCCACCACAAACCACGCAAGTCACGCAGTAGGAGGACCGCATAAGGGCAGATGTTTTCAGCTTCTCTACTGGCAATAAGCCAGCAGTGATTGCTTGGAGTCCAAAATGTATTGTGTATAGTCAGCAAGATAATCTTTATAACTGTGCCCTGAATCACACACATTTCTTAAACTGGGGTTACCAGGTTTTTCTCACAGAAACCCTAGCTACCCAGGTCTGGGTCATGCAGAATACCAATCAGCAGCTAACTAACTTTCAGTTGTATAATCTCTAAAGCCTTTACCTGATCTCCTCTCCCCCTAATCCTAACACCGTCATCAACCCACCTACTTGGAATCTTCTCTAATGAAATAAAACTTGGTTTTCCTTATCTACATCCTCTCAAATTCATTACCTAGGTATACACACAGACACACATTCATGTTCTTCATTTCCTCTTTCTGCCTGGCATTTTCCATGAGGAGAGATCTCTGGGCTTCAGAAAAGATTCTTCCAACCATGATTTCTTACCTAATGGAGCACGTCTCCATCTCAGCTACTTCTCTGGCTGGATCTGCTGAATTATCCAGCATTCATTTGGCATGTTGGGGGGAAGGGGGGGAGGTTGCTGTTTATTTTTCGGCTTTGTGGGTGGGGTTATTTTCCATTTGCTTGCACCTGTAGTGGTTTTTTTAAGGAATAACTGAGGAAAACAGATCTATTCCATCTTGCAGTTTCAGTAACTCCTAATTTCGGGAAGCTTCAGCTTTAAAATCAGCCATGCCCCAAGGCTGCAGCTTACTATCTTATTTTATATCTACATATCTCAGTATTGAGTTAAAATTTTATAGACAATCTTGCATCATTCTGGCTAGAACAGATGAACTGCACCATCCCTGATATATCAATAATCGCTTTGCAGTGATGGAGGTAGGTTTCAAAATTGCTTCCTGTTTGCAGCTTCTTTCATTGCCAATGAAACCTACAGCCATGCTGAGCACATGACACATCTATCTCCATCTCTAAGGGCCCTGCTGTAATAGAATAGAACAGTGCTCATTCTTGATTACTGGGCCATATTCTGCCATTAAACCATGTCTGGAGTATCCCAACAGAAACTAACGCTAAGATTCTGCAGTTACTTTAAAAATAACGAGAGCAGAGTACAACCCATAAGAAGTTGTTGAGATTTTTTATTCCTTTACATACAGAGATAGGACAATTTGTAATGGCAGATGTTGCTTTAGAAGTGGAAGTGTCAAGACATTTTACAGTCCTAAAATTGTTTATATTATCTATTTTTGAATGCTCAAAAATTGCCCATTTATACCCATTAAATTTTCTCATACTTATGTTCAGTCTTACTTTCCTTTTTACGAGGCATTGCACCTGGACAGGAAATGCTTCCTCACAATCTCTAATAGTGCTACCTCTGGGAGGGGGTGGAAATTATGTTTCGTCTCAGGTTATAAGAAGTTAATTACAAAATCTTCACTTTGCCAATCAGTTTAATATTTAGTAAAATAACACACAAATCTTTAAGGAAAGAAAAGGAGACTTGATTAAAAAAAAAAAGACATTTGTGTCACATAAGGATCATCAATTCAGTCCATCTTGCCTCATATTCCAATGAAAATAAACCATTAAGCATCTTGTTAAATCCAACTACGTTTTTTAAGCATGAGGAGACTAATAAATCTGTGGCCACTGGTGTGAATTACTATGTGCCTCCTTATGAGCAAATGTATCTGGTTTATCAGTTTCTTTCATCCTGCAGAACTGCAGCTATATGCATAACTGACAGTTGTGCAGTATTTTTCCACTTTACATTTTTCTAATTAAATGTGACACGATTTCTTTTTTGATTCTGTTGTCCTGAGTGAATCATAATATGGAGATTTGTGGTTGTGTTTAAGGAATATGGCAGGCAATCCTGTACTTAAATCACTAATTATCCTGTGCCTATAGATATCCTTACTGAAGGCAGCACTCAAGTGTTCTTTTACGTGTAGCGATCTCTTTTTAGCTGTATGAAACAACTTTTTAAAAGATCAGTAGATTTAAAATTTCTAAGTCATCAGTTTCACCAGATGGAGTTTAACATTGAAATAAAACAACATACAGGAAATCTGTTTTGCATAAAATCTCCACTTTAACAGGAAATACCTAAATCCTCCTTCAATGTGATATCAAGTGAGAGGTGTGCCTATCTCATATTGAATAAGTAAATAATGTCTAGCTATGGTCAAAAAGATTTGTAACCCTAGCTTCACTTAGGAAAAAATGGACAATAGTTATATCTTATATGCTTTGAGTGAAGCTTATGTTATCAAACAAGAAATGAATTTGACCCAATAAACACTGCCGTCAAATACTGGCACGTATATCCAAAGGAAGAATACAAACCTGTTAAGCTTTGCCTTTCTGAATTCCAACACAGTCCATAGCTCAGTAGAAAAGCACTGTCCTGGGACTTACACAACATAAATTTTCTTGTTAGATCTGGCATTAACTTGATGGATAACTCTGAACTAGCTTTATTCTCTGCTTCCACATCTGTCTAATCTAAATATACCTCTCTGTATGCCACAAAAAGCCAAGGTATTCTTAAACAAGATGAAGGAGTCGTCACCGGCTGTGCGTGATCCAGGTCCCCAAGGGCAGACTTAGCCCGGGAAAGCTCTGCTGTGTGCATTGCCAGTGATGAACACACTCAGCAAAACTCCCACGAGAGCAAGGGGTGCTTACAGTATATGACAAGTGCTTACAGTATATTAGATACTGGCTCATACACTAATACTGGAAGACTAACAGCTTTCTCCTAGAAATCAGTGTTCAAAGTACAACAGATTTGGATAAAGTGACCATATGTCAGAACAGCTCCTTTAGGGCATCATTGGTACATATTTGTACATACTGTAAATTATTCAGATAAAGGGATTACTGAAATTACTCCCTGAAATAGGAGGGAGAGGAAAGATATTGGAGTAATATGGAAAGGCAAACAGTTCAGTGGAAATATTTTAATTCTGTTTCTGGGTTGGCAGCACAAGAACATGTGAAACTCATCATCCCAGCTATGGGGATGAAAATACAGAGGGAGGTGGAATCCCTGTCACTGCATTCCTGAATTGATTCCTAAAATTGATTTTTATTAATATTTACCAACTGTAATCAAATTCTATCAAGAACTTCAACATCCCTACTAAACACAGAAAAATTACTCTGAAATCAATGCTCTCCACTCATTCCCTTGAACAAGCAACTCAGTCTCATTTCTTCTTAATCCTGCAACTGCAATTTTCAGCCTCCCTTCCATTACATTTTATAAAATTTAAGCATCTTCCCCCAATTCCAGTGACTGCAGCTACTTCAGTCTTCTCTACCTCTCTACCTCAATCTTCTGTTCAGGTTCACATTGTCTAACATGAAGAGAACAGCAGAGAGGATATATTTAACATACATACAAACAGGCAATATGCAAACACTAGAAGACAACACTGAAATAAACTTCTCAGGGAAGGAAGGACAAAGACAGATATCTAAGCTAAAAAGCAATAAAAACTATTCACAGAATATGCTGTGAAATTTCAAATGAAGTTTTATACACAGTTTCAAAATAACCTGCATAGACAGACAAGTATCACTACCTCCAGCAACCCAGGCTTAGTCAGAATTCAGCTATAAGCCATGATATCGTGAAACCTTTTTTGAAAATTAGTCTGAATAAAGTTTAACATTAATTTTTAATAAAGTATTTTCTATCTGCCCAGGAGAAAGTAATCAGTAACGTGCATTTAGGACACTAAGTTCATTAAGAAGACAGCTGAGATCACAGAATTAATTGATGTCCCCTTGTACCTTTTTAATGAGAATGATTTTCTGTTACCCTGGATTACAAACCAAACTATAGAAATGACAGATAAAGACCAATCTACTCCCTGCCAAGATCTCTATTCAGTGCTTAGTAGTTTATCTGTAAATTAAATTTTGAATCATATCTTAGCCTTGAAACTCATTAGACGTTAGATGTTCAGTCTAAATATGTAATTCAATTTTAGCTGCCAACCTGGAAATCCACCAATGATACCTGCTGGAGTTATCTACCTGATGACAGACTACTTCCCTGGACTTGGGGCTTAGTAACAGCAGGAGTAAGGGCCTGTGTTAAGCTGAAACAGAGTTAAGTGTTGGAAGTACAGAAATTCGCACTGGAGGCAGCAGCATTACCTAAACTTTGCTTTATGTCATCTCCACTTTCTTGTTTTGGTTGGAATCTGTAAGATGTGTACTTCGTAGATGTTTGCTTTTCAGATAGTTTGATTCTTCCAGGGAGTTCCACAGAGCTTCTTCTACTTATGCTGGCCAGACACCTGATCTTTTAGCTTCTTCCAATTACACAATGTCCTCCAAAAGCCAAAAAGAACTGTTTAATCTAACTGGTCTTTCATGTACAATTGTTCTTTGTTTAAGAGAACAGGAAGATGAGGAATAGGAGAATCAAACTCAGGCCTCATTAAAGTCTTCAAGAATCTGGTCATCAGCTTTAACATAACCAGGACTCACTACAGTTCTTTTGGACAAATGTCATTTTTGGTTACACAAAGAAAGAAATAATCAAACAACCTTGAATAAACAGACTTTATCTAAAAAACAAAGCTTTCATACACTAAATGTAATATTTGACCTCCATTTCCCTCAAGAAGTCCTGCCTCTTGTAAAAGCTTCTTAGTTGTCCCACCCCAAGTCCAGACAGTTTCATATTTTATCCACAATACATGTACAAAAATATGCACTGACTGAAATTAGGTGTTTCTAGCCTCCTGGTTAAAACCATACATATAAATATAGAGCAAACAGTTAAAATATCTCAGACAAAAAAAAAGGCAGTAATTTCCCTGATGTTCAAGACATAGTATCATAACTAAAGTTTAACATTTGGCACCTGAGAATCATGAGCCTGATTTTCACAACCCTAATCCTGGACAATTTACCTGAAATAAAACTTGTATTACTTACCCACGGATACAGGAGCCTAATAACAGTTGTTACACTCACAGACATTAGAACTCAGCCCCCCTATGACTATTCTGAATCCACCCATTTTATATTACACTGACACAGTTTGACATGACACATGGCTCATTTGTGTGGGATTTCTTTCCCTCTTTTTTCCTTTTCCAAGAGTTAGTTTTGACAGATATATAAACAAAATATATCCCACAACCGCGTACCCAGTTTTGATTTGTTGTTTTTTCCAAACCCCAACCACAAAGGTGTTAACATTGCAATACATCAAAACTGACTCTTCCACTTTTTTATTCATTTTTAACCTCACCTTTAAAGATTTCTCTTTATTCCTTACAAAGGTGCGACATGCTATTCACATCATTTTCTTTCCTATAGCTCCCACTACAACTCTTAAAACATACAGTCTATATCCAGAAACGTAACAGAAAACTCACCTCACAGAAATCTGATAAAATCACAGTTTAAATTTGTAATAAAGTCAGACCAGAATGCCTATAAATTTTCTGGGGGGTGGGGGGGGAGGGGAGAAGGGGAAGAGTGGACAGCTGAAGAACAGAGGAATGGTTAGAATGGTTACTCTAAAAACCTGTAAAATGTATTAGTGAAAACTTAAAATCTACAGAATCCCATAGCAGGGATATGATTTGTGACTTCTGTGAAGGCAGAAATTATTCAAGTTAAAATTTGAAAGATATAATACAGAAGATATAATACAGAAACTAACACTCTAGTTTTCTACTGACCTATTTAGCTTTGAAGTCTTAGGAAATTCCTAGGGAAGCTGGATAAGTGTCAGTTAATTACAAAAAGCTGGCACTCTGTACCTTTCAAGTTAATTATTCTGACATAAATGCCATTATTTTTCCTCTTGTCCACTGTAGAAGGGAAGTATCAAGTTTGAGAAGGGCATTTTAGGAAGCATATCTCTTCTGTTTATAAGAAGCTGATTATGAACTATGTTTGCACAGATTCAGTCTCACGTTTTGCTGTTCTTTTAAACTTCATGCAGCTTTGCCAAGTACATCTCTGCTGTACTTTTCAATCACGTGGATATTCCAGGCTTGTCCCTCTTTTGAGTAAGGATTGCCCTAAGAGGCAACCTATGCTAGAGTATCTGGGCAGACTGATAAATTACATTTCAACTCAGTTGCACTTCAGTCCAGATCCACCAGAATCCATACACACAATTTTCACCATACACACAATTTTCACCATACACACAATTTTCACCATACACACAATTAAATCTGAAGGTGGGCTTGGAATGATAATCCCCTGAGAAGCCAACCTGAGGTGCCTGTGACCCACTACATAACCCAGCCATTTTACTGACTGGGTACATCCATTACCCAGATAGCAGGTATTCTTCAAATGTACTGTAACCTTCCTTATGACTATTTTCATTACTACATAATTATCAGGGTCTGAATAGTTCTTCAATATTCCTGATTAAGTATTTTATCCTATACATTATAAAATCTTATTTCTTCAACAGAACCACAAATCGTTTATTTTATGCATTCCTCCAATACATTTGGTCTCCTCAGAGTAATATTACTTTCGTTACTTAGAATAACTCTCCAAATCAATAAAAGTACACAGGTTTTCCCTCTCATCTATTTCAAGCTGAGCTGCCAGGACCCGGAATAAATTTGTGTTAGCTCTCCATTCCATGACCTTCTACTTTGTACTTTAAAATTTCATTTCATTTCTATTACTTGTGTTCTCAAGGTCTTCCAATTCTGCCTGCTTGGTATTCCAATCCTTCTCAATATTGGTCATGTTTTACAACTCTCTGCTATCAAGTTTCACTGCCACACTTCTAATTTCGGGCTAAACAAATCAGAGAAAGATAAGTGAAAAAAGGGGAAAAGCAGTGCAGAACTGTAAGAGTCAGCCCAAAGTCCAACAATTCATCAGTGGCAGAACTGGAACAATGCAGGTCCCCCAATTCCTAGCCCTGTGTTTACTTATCACCTAACACTGCACTTCTGATCAGGTGTGAGGAGGAACTCATAGGCTCAGAAGGGCAAATGTACATTAATAACTGAAAAAATTGTCTCTTCATTGGATCATATCAGGAAATGGTAGTCTAAGACCAACTGGAACTGGAAATCTAATCTATTTTTATATAACTATTCATGATGCTAATATGTAACTATGTGTCCATATATAAATATGTAACTATTTATCCACAATAAGTCTGAGAAATGTATACACAGAGCTGATATTTCATGCCTTGCTTCTTAAGCACACAGAGTGTCAAATCATCTCCAGGCATATAATGCATGGGGGGTTTAAAATCATAGCCTGAACTGAAACTCTGTAAGCAATAAAATTTAGAGAAACAGCTTAGTTAATGCTCAGAATGTGGTCTGGCAGCCTGCCATGCATAAACATGCACTGAAACCAGAGTTCATGCCAAGATTCTTAGCTTTCAACTTCATAGAAATTCCTTGTATGGTTTATACTAGATCCTCTAAGTTCATTTAACTTTTCTTTTCATTTTTGCAGTTTAATCCATAGCGAGTTGAACTTATTACCTTTTTATATATAAGCATTAATAATGTAATAGACATAACTCCAAGTAGAAGTAATAGAATTAGTCTGTTCATATAATTTTGATTAAAGACAGGACTAACAGTAAGAAGACACTTACTCCATGTCTTCTGTGTCAAGCCTCTATGAACACAATGAGATGCTGCAGTGTGACCTATTACAATAATGTGTATGGCTTGTCACATAATAAATACTTTCTAAAACTCATAAGAATTCACTTCACACTCAGGTGTCAAATTTATGCTCGAGCTCCTCTTAAGCCAAAGGATTTCTCAAGAGATTTGATCAAAAGATCAAGGCCTTAACATTTGTTTTCATAATATCAAGAGGTCTAATTTGACTCGTATCTGATGTCTTCTTTTCCATGCCACAAATCTGAACAAAGGAAATAGCTGCTGTTCCTTCCTACAGACTCCAGCTTGCTTACTTCTTTCGTTTTCTAGTAATTATTTATACTGACTTAGTTTTCATGTTTAGATATTTACTAAACTAGACCTAGTCAGTTACTTAAGTATGTAGTAAGCCACGTTCAATATATGTATTAGGTGAATAATAAATTCCTTATTACCACAGATTCTGAGCTCTGTCTTTTTTTTTTTTTTTTTTAACAGCTTCAACACAGTTATGAGGCACAGAAATAGTATTAACTCCAGCTATAAAATGGACTTAAGGCAGAGCTAAGATTTTGCCATTCACATTGAGAATTCTCATGGCAGGAAAGAAAAAAGGGGTGGAAGACAGACAGGAATATCAATTTCAGATTATACTGAAAGCTTATTAATACATCAGATGTTACATCATTATTGATACTGGACAGCTGGACAGCCATACAAGATTTTCAACAGCATGTGCTTCACAACAGATCAGTCACATTGGTCTTACTATTCATTTACAGGCTCTGCTTGTTTTAAAAAATGGAGCACTTGAATATTCTACAAATTGTTTCAAATCAGGCAAAAAGATTGTATTGTAAAGTATTGTTTTAGCCAGATGCCTTGAGGCCTTTCAAAAATGTTGACAGGTAATCATTTCACACACATTAAATTCAGTTCAGACTTAAAAAATTTAGCCTGATTATATGGTCATAATAACGCAGACATCAAACGAGGTGTACATCTGTGCTCCCTTTTCACAGAAGAGTAATGATGGCTGGGCCATTAAGTACAACTACCATGCTGCCTTTGCCCAAAAGAAATATGGGTCATGCTAAAAAAAAAGATCAATAGCTGTCTTCTCAAATCAGGCCATATTGGACCATAGCTCAGTAAGGCTGCCCAGCCAATTGATTTTGAAGAGAATAACTGAAAAAGTTGAGAGAAGCCCAATTTAATATTTTATATTCAATTATATATCAACTGTAAAAAAACCCCCACCTGGTACTGCAACATCATGACAGATTTATATGCACACAAGTGTGCACAGATGTTTGTGCTGTGTGCACGTACAGGCTTTTACAGTGGCCACACCCAAACCAATCAATCTCAGCTCCAAACATGCAGTGTTTCTCCTACTGTACATAAGGACACACTTACGTAAAAATTAGTGCAATTTTATTTATATGACATAAAATTCGGAAAGCTACTACAGATAATTATGATAATTACTGCAACCTTATTGCTGCTGATTTACAAGGTATAAACTAGGCACCTGCTCTGTGGTAGCTGTAGTGTCAGACCCAAAAAGGTTTTAACCAAAACACCACTTCTATGCTCCAACCTCCTGTGCAAAGCCCATATCAAGATCCTCATCTGGTAAGGATGTACATATAGTTACAATTTGGGAGCAAAGGGAAGATGGGAAGACAGTTTCCCTAAAATTCAGCAATTATGAATGACATGTTAACCTACCCCATATGTAGCAGTTAATACTGTTATGCTGCATCTCACCAGGAATTTTTTTCACTAGTGTTTTAACAATCTATCCCCAACAACACAGCCATGAAGCAAGGACCAGATTTCCTGTAATGACATCTCTGCATGCAGGAAGCCTGCCATCTGTACAATAACTGCTACATTGGCAGCAACTCTACCTATGCATGTCTTCATCAGTGGACACAGAACCTCTCACCTCATGATGCAGTAAATCGTTTTGGTTGAAGATAACTTATAAAGAGCTTAATTATATAGCCAAGCTTTTTATATTTTATTTTTGGAAAAAGCTTAGTAGGAGATGATTAGTAGTCTTTGTTAATTTGTCACATAAAAGATTTCATGGATAATTGTACACATTCATAACATGCTGGTTTTGAAGTAATTAAATAGAACCATTAAGATGGGTAGAAAGATACCTATGCTTTGCATGAACTTTATACTATTTGCTTTTGCTTGGCAGTGGACTGGTTAAGAGGTTTTTTCCCCATAAAATGATTCTTCCTATTTTTATCTTCAAAAGATTTTTGAGGCTTTACAGCTTTTGTTAGCATTTTCAGAAAGTCTGTAAAAGCATTTTCAGTTGTGAAACCTTAACACATGAAAGAGGTAATCTTCATGAACATCTTCCAGAGGAAGAGGAGTAATTTCTCTGACAATTGCACTTGTGAGATTGGTGAAAGGGGATGAGAAGTTACAAGGAGTCCAGGCTTCAAAAAAAAAAACCAAAACCAACAAAAACCCCAAAACAATAAAAAAATTTAAGCTCAAGAAATGCCATTAATACAAGGTCGCAGTTTGGAAGGAGATTGTTGAAAGATGCCCCTTGGTATAATTCTGTCCTTAGTTAAAAGTGGGTTTGGATTAATTTGGCAGACCTTCATTCAATTTTCCATTTTCAAATGTTGCTGAATTCTCACATCAAGTTGGGTGTAGAAATTAACAAGTGAAATCCTAAACCTATGTTCCCCAGCAGAATAAACCAGATAGTAACAAAGATTCCCTTGGAGCCTGTTAAAAATCTATGAATACATAATAACCGTAGAATCCCCTTAATAAAATACTAGTTATTATAGAAGTATGGGCTTTTCCAGACACCTGATATACAAGTGCTTCAACAGTCCCAGTAGGTGGATGTCATTCACAGTGACTGCAAACAAATATACATTCTGACAGATCTGTTGATACCATTGTTAAGGCCATACTTTGTTCTATTGAGATTCAGAGCAGCACAACTTCTGAGACACAGAGGTTACCACAACTACAAAAAAAAAAAAACCCTACAGAGAAGAACCTAGGCATAGACAGGTCACATTTAACTGTAATACATTGCAAAGAGGCAATCAAAGTAAGATACAGTGTTAAGACTATAGAGACAAACATGGAACATCAAAGTTTAACTTGTTAATATAAGACACCAGGGCTTCCTAAACAAACAAACAAACAAACAAGATAATTCTCACAGAACAGGACTAGCAGAACTGGTAGTTCTTCCCTTTCTCTGTTCTCCCCTTTCCTAGAGCGACACCACAGCCATAGTGCACAAATCCCATGCAACATAGAACACTTAACCTCACTGTGCTCATGATCAACATTAACAGTATGTTTCCCTCACCCAGCCTTGGGCAGACTGAAGCAGGGTTTCTGTGTGTACTCCAAGAAAGCTTTTGCAGTGTATACACAACACAAACAAAGGGAGCTCTGTAAATATTTACCATAAATGTTGCATTTCCCTTTCTCCGGTCACTGACTTAATACACACAATTTTATTCAAACTAGAGGAAGTCAAGAATTGACTAAGCTTAAGAAAGTGATTTGTTTTGCACAGATACATGTCGTAACTCACACAGAAGTTACCCTTATTTTACAGATAGAATAAAAACCTGAGTCAAAGCATTCTTTCCTCCAAACCTATATCAGTGTCAAAGATCTCCATGAGCACAATGGACAATAAAATGTTTTCCACCAAATCTGCAAGCAAAACAAGCTTCACTGTTTACCACCTTGTGGCTTGAACCGGTAAATATCCCCTTCCCACACCCCTCCGGTTTCACCGTTTTACAGTTAACTACCCTCTTAAGCAGCAGGCACAGAAACTTTGCTCAAAGTTCCTCCCCAAAGGAAAATTGAAGACTGCATGTTTTCAGAGAGATTGACATCAAGCCCAAGCTGCCCCGATCGGTGGGGCAATTAAGAATACCAGGACTGCTTGTCCAGCTTCCAAACAGCTCTCAACATCCTTCATACAAGCAGCAACCGGTTGCCCAAGTTGCATCGCTCTTCTACCCACAGCTTCTAAAAGCCAGCAGCCACCCGTTGAAAGGATGCTACGGGCAAACGGAAGAAACAAGAAGTATGCGGTAAACGAAGAAGTACTTACATCCCGGAATTTGTTCCAGTACTTGTCTTTATCGTACTGCGAAACGGTGCTCAGCCATTTGTCGTTGTCCAGGAAATTGCCATGATTGCTGTTACTCGTGATGATTTCAGGATGCCGGCTCTCCACTTGCAGGAAGCACCAGGCAGCGAGCACCAGCACGCCCGACATCTGCAAGGAGAGGAGCGGAGCGGAGCTGAAAGGAGCGGAGCGGAGCGGCGAGGCCAGGCGGCAGCGGGGGCGGCTTCCTCGGGCAGGGAAGTTTGAGGGGCCCCGAGTCCGGGTTCGTCTCCCCTCACGCCCCTCACCAACTTCTGGCTGCGGCGCTGCCAGGTCCGCTGAGACCCACCCCGCCCGTCCAGGCTGGAGGGGCGGGGAATAACGACGGGAATAATAATAATAGTAATAAAAATAAAAATAACACGGGCCACCTGGGGCCGGGCAGAGACACCAGCCAGGGGAAAATACAGGGTTACGAGACCCCAGTAAAGCCTCCCGCGGGAGCAGCCAGCGCTGGCTCCACGAAGTTTGGCTGCGAACGGGGGAGAGGAAGACCCTACCTCCGGGCAGTGCCACACCGGCCGGGGCTCCGAGCACCGTGCGCGCTGCTGCCGCCTCCACCTCCTCCTCCTATCGTTTGTGCGGCCGCCGCTGCTCGGGTGGCGGGTGAGAGAAGCCGGCGAGCCCCGAATAATCACCGTCAGCCGCTCCGGCTCCGAGTGTGTGTCGAGGGCGGCGGGGCGAGCGGCTGCCGGCGGCCGAGGTCTGGCGCCATCTACCCGCCGAGCGGCGGCGGCGCGGGGGCGGAGCGCGGGCGGCGCCTGGCTGAGGTGAGGGGCGCGCGGCGCCCACCTGAGGTGAAGGGCGCCCGGCAGGGGGGCCGCTCGCGACCAACGGTCGCCCCCAACGGTCGCCCCCAACGGTCGCCCCCAACGGTCGCCCTCAACGGTCGCCCCCAACGGTTCCTCTAAGAGGTGCTGGAGAGGCTGTTGAGGCAACGCGGGGCAGGGACGCGGCGAGGAAGAGGGGAGCTGTCCGTGAGGATGGCTGCTTCGGTGAGATGGGCAACGGGAGTCTTCACTACTGCTGCAAAACTGGCCTTAAAAACATTTAAAAAACCTAACCGACACCAGTTTTTATAAGCCCCCGGTAGGATATGGCTGTCCTGAGTCAATGGTTTTACAATTTCTAAGAAGTAATGACATCTCAAAGGCATGGATCCGCAGTTTCTTCATTTTCCTTTGGCAAGGAGCTGTCCTCCCTTGGTCAACGCATAACACACCATGAAGAGGTTTCTAGAGGTTTCTGCTCTCACACCAGATAATGAGGGAGGGGCTGCCCAGGCTGTTGGAAGGGCGTACAGGAAAGCCATCTTCCTTTTTTTTTTTTTTTAAATAGGAAGGAGAGTGATGAGGGGAGCTACAAACTGGTCTAGGAACTAGGGTGAAAGGAGGATAACTTCTCCAGCAAGAAAGGAGAAAGATCTGCATTGTCAACTGAGGAGGCGGGAGAGAGAGCTGGACAACTTCCCACATCGGGATTTGGGTGGTTGTTGCTGTATCCATCCTCAAAGACCATCATGAAGGAGCTCCTCCTCCTCTTACGTCTGAGCATTTAAAGGAATAGGAAAGAGGGAATTTTCACATCCAGAATTATTTTTTAAAATATGGAGTGGAGGCTCTTACTGATGGTCTCATCATGGATGGAAGAAAGAACTCACCCCCTGCTATTTAATATGATGCACAAAAATGAGGACATATACTTTTGCTGACAATCCATTTTAAATACAGCTGTTGAGTGCTGTTCTATATGACATTTTTCAAATATGGTTCATCAAACTGTCTTGTAAACACTACCTTTTCTCTCGAAGAAAGCTATCAATAGGCTTAAGTCCAATTTTTCCAGACAGACACAATCAGGGGTTTCTTAAGTTACACAGGAAAGGGTCAAGATTATTAATTTTTTACTGCTATGTCTGAGCACTGAACTCAATGTACAGTTCTAATCCTAGATCTGGTTTTAAATACACTTCCTAAATACTGTGTAACCACAATAAAACCTCTGGGACTGAAAAGACAATGAGGGTTTATTAATTTTAAAAGCAGAGAATAAGCACATACGTATCCCATATTGCATCCTCCTCTTGGTGCACAGAGAATCTAATGAAAGCAGCATGCCTTCAGGAAGGCAAAATATAACCCAATAAAAGCAACAAATAGAAGAAATCCAAACCAAAGCCCTGCAGATTCGGATGTAAATCCATATCCAAACACCTTGTTCCATCTTCGCTCCAGTGCTGGACTATACCATTCTTCTGATGGTGGTCCAGGGTAAGTGTTGCTCTCAAATATCCCTCTGTTGTGCACAGACGTTCCTATAAAACCTTTAGTTTTAGTGACAGATAAGGTTTATATAACTTCCACCTGGCAGGGCGAACACAAGCTTTCTTCTTTCTTTCTTAAGATTAGCAGAGTATTGTGCAGTTTGTTCTGGGTGGGCCTTTTCTCTAAGGCTTTTAACAATAGAGAATTTGTCTTCTCTGCACAGACATTAAAGATCTTGCACCGTCTTAAATCTCATGGCAAAGAGATTTCCCCAGTGAGCTTATAGAAATCTGTTGCCATTCAGCTATGTACAGTTTTGTTTGACTTGTGTGTTTCACCCCAGACACTGCTGAATTTCAGCACCATCATGCACAGACCATGTTACCTACTAAATATTTGAGATTTTTTATGCACAAGGAACTACACCAGTGGTTCCAGCGTTGCGTAGATGCGCTTGTTACTACTTTCTTGATCCCACTGGAGGTCAGACCAATTTAATCCTCCCTTGACCATTTCTTCAAGTCATGGATTGCCAGGCCAGCCTCGTAAAGAGCAGCAGAGCAGTGTTTCCACCAAAACTTGTAGGAGTTTTACCCACTATATGTTTATAGTAGTGGTTAGTTCATCCCTGTAAAACATGCTTGTTAGCACAGCACTCCAGGCTCAGTCCTTCAGTGACTTCAGCACCGTTGACTTCCCTTAGTATGAAGCAGGCTGATATGCTTTCCAAAGACCTGAACAATAAATTACAGAAACGTTGTATATGAAGTGAGTAATTACATTCTTACTTGTAACATTTGTGTCAGAAATGTGTCTTCATTTATTTAATTACTTCATAATCCCATATTCAAAACATGGGTAATCTTTCTTGATCCAGTAAAACACAGGCTTCCTGTTTAATCCTGATAGCAATCTCTATCACTCAGCAGCTGCAGCATTTCACCTCCACGCTGTTTATCATCCATGACTAGAATTGAAACACCCTTGTGGGCCGGTTTTCATCTCTGGACAGTGCTATAATTGCCTCTAATTCTGATCCAAGAATATAATATTAGAGATCTCTCTATAGTGGATGAATCAACTATTTGGTATTTTGAATGTAAAAACCTCCTTTGTTCCGAGTTAGAAGAACTACTAAAGAGTTAAAAAACATATTTTCTTTTTCATGCTTACAGCTGTAAAAGGTGCCACGGTATTGATTTTGGATATTATTTGATAATTCACTTCAACTGTATAACTCATTTGATCAAAAGTTGTAATTACAACCATGCCCTGCTACCTTCTCCATGCTGTAGCCTGTCCAGGTTCATTCTGGAAGCAGAACCTTCTGGTGCAGAAAGCATTTCACACACTTAAGAACCAAGGGCCACATCTCATCTCCAGCTCAATTCCCCACACAGAGGAATGTTAAAGTTATCTTAATAGGGCACTTTGGGACTTTCAGTTAACAGAGAAAGCCTTTAGCACCGGTGTTGCAGGCAACATAACTGAAACACGTTAACTTCCCCCTAGACCAAAACAAGGATGCCTGGAGAACCAAGTCAGCCGTTCCTGTTTTCCCTAAAGCTGCACTGAACTTGTCCCACATCACAGCCAGTAGCCAGCAGCTGTGTACCCAGTAGGGTCAGCAACAATAGCACATAAAGGTTGTCATGTAAAGGGTTTTACTTCCCCCAGTTATACTTGATAGCAAGACTCACTTTTTCACCTTCTTGATTGCTTCCATAGTTCTTCAGGCAGTTCTTGCAGCCTTTGTAGTAGAGCCTTGAAAATCATCTGTGGACTTTTATTGATGCTTTTTCCCTTCCTCTTGTGAGGCACAATTCCACTGACTTCAGTTTTTTAAACACTGAGTCAGGAAAGAAAATCTTTACAGTAACAAATGTTTAATGTGCACTTCTGTACTTTACTGTGTACCAGAGTCCTTCACTACTGGATTAGGAAAATTCAATTCCCGTAATTTAACTGGATTTAAAAATATATCACTAAAAAGGTACACGCAGTGGCACAGACCTTTATTTAACATCCCTTTGTATCTTCCATATACTGTTGTATCCTTTTAATAGACAGTGGTTTTATTTCCTCCTGTGATTCTCAGAACTGCAGATTCAGCTTTGTTAGCTCTGGTGGGCAATTGTGCAGAAAAAAACTAGTTTAACCTGTGCAATAAGTGATTCTTGGCTTATACAAAGTTCCCGAGATGTTTGTCCATTTTAAAACAGACTGTAATTCCTCTTCTCTGAAAATACTACAAATACAGGTTCTGATTTGACCTCTTTATTTGCCTCTGCTCCTGGACACTTCCCTATTTAAGACAGCCATATTTTATGGCAAGACTGTGCAACCAGAAGTGCTGAAAGTATGTCACACGTCAGGAAAATTACGGTTTTCTTTCAGGCAAAGTGGCACCAGCTGTTTTGGAGACATTGCAGTTGGTGCAGTCCCGTGTGTCTTTATCCTTCTGAAGCACTTAACCCCAATGTCAGTGATTTCAGTGTAAGAGAAAACATCCATTGACCTGGAAAGATCCTACAGCATGTTCTGCAATCTATTTACTACCTTGTATTAGTTGTAATATCCCAGATTAAAGTGAATTGAAATACTGGCAAGTCCTGGTCAAAGTAAAAGCTGAACACGGTTTATGGTAGAGATGTGTAAGAAACAAAACAACTCAAGCAAAAGAACAGTAAAAGTAACGAGTAAATAAAGTGATTTATCATGTACTGGAGTTGGAGGTGGATTTCAGGACCAAATTTTTCACACCTTGCAAAGCTATCTTGCCCAGAGGTATCCAGAAGAAAAAGGAGAAAAATACATTTAAAATTGAAAAGACTTGTGTTCACATGAAACATATAATCAAATAAAAGGTTACATTTAAACCGAAAGATGAGATTGAAGCAGGTATTCACAATGTTTGACTTTTAGCTTCAGAGACTAATCTTCAATTTCATCTGTCATCAGTAAAAAGAAACAAGTTCTTCTGAATGGTGCCTCAGAGCAGAAGCCTGTCCTAGCCACTCTGGATTGTTTTCTGAAGGATGTTACCCACTGCAGAAAGAGCCTACAAAACCAGCGGCACCCCAGGTAAAAAACAGACGTTGTGATTACTGTCCCCAGAACCTCCAGACTAATATAAAAAAAACCAACTTTACCCACATCAGTCTATTCAGGTCATATAAGAACATTCATGAGTTTAAAGACTAAGTGTTTAATGGGAAGATATTCTCTGCGTATTTGACAAATGGTTTCACTTTCTTATCTTTCTAGTGGATTCAGTGATCATGACAAAAGTAATTTTATGATATTTCACAAAGTATCTTGTAAAATGGCAACCTTATTTTATGGTGGCTTTTATCACTACTGGAACTTTTACTAGGAATTGCATCACAAAAATCGGTTAACATAAATATTGCAGTGAAGAGCTCTCACCATTTAATGCCAGCGTTAACTCTGCCAATGCAGCCTTCATTTTCAGATGGAAAAGGTCATTAGAATTAAATTTGTCCTCAGACTTCATACTCAGCTGGGATGAAACACTGGTGTGAAGTTTTGTAGCTTTCTTCAGCCTGGAAAATATGATCCCAAGGTTTGCCACTGTCAAGTAGTGATAGAGAGTTGTCTTAAGCACTCTCTATAATATATGAACAGAAACAGAGATTTGGAGATTACCATGTGCAATATCAAATGGCAGGGTTTTTTTACCACAGTAAAACCTTGTTTTGAATATCCATGACACACCACAATATCAAACAATAATAAATAACACCATTTACATTAATAGTCAGATTTCAGAGATTAAATTTGCGTGGAAGATCGAGCATCATTAAAGGCTGAAATACAAAAATTAAATTTCCATTCAGAAAAAAGTGAGAGAAGTCTCACATGTGCTTGTGCTTTTCCTATGTTATCCTTTTCTTCTTTTAAAACTTTCTCTATTTTTCCCATTTTGCTACTTTTCCTTTTCTCTCTAACACCATTTTATGCAGTCTTGGTATTCTGATCTCTTTATGGTTCTTTATGAAAATTTCTTCCATTCTTCCCTTTTTCCTTTCATTTACTTCACTCTTCCCATCCCTATACCTTTTGCTAATATAAACACATACAAAGATCTTTAAAAAAGCAGCCACTTTCCTGGAGATTTCAGAGCCAATCTGGAAGCAGTGCTGCCCGATGGACAAAGAGTCCCCAAACATCTTGGCATCAGCCCCGTTACATATGGTTAACATCAGATTTGAATTTGCCGAGTAGCAAGAACTGGGAATTTATTGTATCAAACAATCTTCTCACTCTCACTAAACTTTCTTTTCATTAAAGAAAATAAAACAAAAGTATTGATGTCTATCGATGAGGACAATAAAGATGAGCCACAGAGGGGCTGTAATGGTTTGCATACTCATAAACTCTCTCAGTCTTTGTGGCTTCAGTGTTCTCCTACAGGGGATAATGTTAAGAATGTGCTAGAATACAATGCTCTCAGATAATGTAGAGAAACAATTTTCTTTCTCCCTGCTGCTACATTTTAGGGATGAAGCTTAACCTCTCTAGGGGAGCAGCTGATTCTCCTCACCAATAACTTGAACCCTTGTGGAAAACCAAATGCTAATTCACACAGTGAATCCCTTGAAGTCAGTGTGAAGTGTTAGGTACAGAAGGAAGAGAAGCATTAGGTGTGGCAATAGCTGAAAGAGGGATAAAAGGTGCAAGAGAGGGTCAGCATCAGTGTCTGCCAGCACCCAGAGCAGCTGTAAGAAATTTGAGGAATGTGGACAACGTGCCCCAGGGGGGAGATATTGAAGGTGACTGACAAAAATTTGGCTGTTGGCTCAGACATGCTACCAGCCTCTATTGCTGTGTCTACCCCAGCATAGTCATCGTTCAAGCATGGCAGGGGCAGACCCTTGTCCAGCCAAACAGTCCTGCAGCTGTAAAAAATCACTTCAGTCATGTGTACTTTAAGCAGGTCCTTGCACCAAGGACAGTGTTCTGCAAAGGACTCTGTGTTGTTCAGAAAACAGCAAAATACTTAAAAGAATTCTGGACATCTTCCTCTGCTTCAAGCAATTACTGAATTGTCTATGATAACAGCACTATAAAAACAAAGAAAAATACCCCCCCACACTGATAATTCTCTTAGGGGCAGAAATTATAAAGGAGGAAAATGCCTCACCCACAGTGACAGCCTCTAGAGAGACATGGACGATGCAAAACTTCCCCTTGTGTCAGCAAGCTTGGAGACTGGCAGAAAGGAAGGCAGCCTTCTTTCTCACAGTAAGCAATTCTGAAGTGCTTGATGTGTTTTCAGTTAACTCTGGCCAAATTTGAAACTGTATTAAAGGAATTTAAGTAGTGCTTCGTTCTGCATAGAAATGAGAGACAAGTGTTAAGTTTTTAAATAGAGAGTACAAAGAGAATAGAATTTGTCCGCGTTCTAATCCAGCTCAAGGTTTTGCAATTCCAAGGTGTGTGGGAGGGACTGAATCCACCAAGGGAGGAGGAGACCAACTCACAAATGGGAACAAAGCACTGGCAGAGAAACCGTGGAACACTCAGAATTCACACCAGACAAAGCAATCAGAATCTGCCAAGCAAAATTCATGCTACAGTGAAATTTGTGGGAAGCTGGCACTGCTTTGATTCCATAGGAAATAGAAACAATCTGCTAATATTTCAAGAAACTACACCCGGGCTGAGGGGCATACACAGAACTAAATGTCAAAAGTCCATACAAAAAGTAGTACGTGG
>BJBW01007842.1:0-47403 GCA_004320125.1 Scolopax mira
TAATGACAGGACCAGAGGGAATGGTATGAAGCTGCAGCAAGGGAGGTTTAGATTAGATATTAGGAAGAATTACTTTACTGAGAGAGTGGTCAGGCACTGGAACAACCTGCCCGGGGAGGTGGTGGAGTCACGTGTAGACATGGCTCTTCAGGGCATGCTCTAGTGCCCAAGATTATTGGTCTGTGGTGGGGTGTGGGTGTGGGGATGAGTTGGTGAGTTGGTGGGTGCTTTTTTTTTTTTTTGTGTGTGTGTGGGTTATATGGATTTGTTGGGGTTTTTTGGGGTGTTGGGTTTTTTTTATTTTATTTTAAGGGGTTTTGTGGTGGTTTTTTGTTTGTTTCTTTGTTGTGTTTTGTTTTGTTTTGATTTTTTTAATGTGGTTGGACTCGATGATCTCAAAGGTCCCTTCCAATCACTAAGATTCTGTGATTCTGTGGAGGGGATTCCTGAGCACATCATGGAGTCCATCTTCCATATTTTCATAAAAATCCTAAAGAATACTCTGGTAGATGTGAGACTTGGTGGTTAAAACAAATCAAGGGAGTACATATATTAACTGTATCAGATTTACAGCATCTGCATGAAATTTTCAATCATAAATCGTCGCAGCTGTAAAAACTGAATTACTGAGAAGATAATTGTACTGTGGTTTTCATAAATAAGGATCTTAACAACAAACGGCAAATAACTGGTCAGACACTAGAGGAAGTCTTCCTTCTTAAAGGAAGAATTGAGTACCCAATTTAGTGAATATTAACTGCCCAAGTGATTACTGGACAAAAGCAGTGCTGATTACAAAGAATTAAGGAGTCTATATCTAAAACAAGGTGAGAGATCTGATGAGAAACGATTCTCTTGAAGCTGAAATGAGACAGAACTTATCTAGAGAATGCTGCTCAGTTTTAGACACTGAGTTTTAAAAACATGCGGAGAGTTAGGAGCATGTAGTGATCTTAGTGGAAAATTGCATTTAAAAAAAAAGTCTACAATGAGGAAATTTGCATATGACCTATAGACATTACACATAGCATTCTTCTGAAAACTTGATTTATTAAGCTATTTTTCTAATTTTGAAAACAACAATGATTTTTCCTTTGGAAATATTTGGAATGAAAAATTAATCTGATCAATATAAAAGATTGCTTGGATTAAATATGTGCATAGGGATATTGTTTACCCCTATCAGCAATAGTGTTATTACTAGTTATTGTGGCATTCAAGTTTTTTAAAACATGAAGGAGAGCAATGGAAGGAGAAGACAGTAAGAAAATGATGAAAGAAAAAAATCACTAGTAGGACAGCAAATCAAAATGAAAACATAATTTAAAGTCCATCTATTACTATGGTGGTTTTTTTGCCTTCATCTTTAAAAATAACAGGAAATGGAAATCAGAAATTAGGTGGATTTGGAAGCCATTTTCACAAAGGATTATAATATGAAACCTTCTCAGACTTGATTTAAAATTCTCTCAGATGAAATTTAGTACCATATCTGAATCTGAACAGATTAACCCAGGGACAGGAAAGTGGGGAGGGAGGGCACTACAGCAGGGCAGGTTGGTCCTATTGAACAGGTTTTATGTTGAATATATTATGGTTACATGTCAGGTTTGATGTCATCCCTTCAGTTCTGAAATGAACTACATAACACTAATATTTAATAGGATGATCTGGAGGGAAAATCATGTTTGTAAAATTTACAGAGCCAAATGATGTCAAATCTAGAACACAAACAGTTCTGCCAGCAGCTGTGTTCTCCACTATATTGCCATGTCTCCCACTGCATGTCACTGCTATCAATGTCACAAAGAACAGCTCCAATGTTTGGCAGTGCTACTTGACACAGCATCCTACCAGGAATGTGTAAGAAGTAAAAATGGAGAATGCTCCTTTTTCTCTTCCTTACAAGAGGTAGGACCCAGCACTAAGCAAAATCCCAGATTAGGCAGAGAGAATATTTATATGTCAACAGGTATCTGTGAATCTCAGGACAAGAGTGGCTGAGGAAAGGGGGGTTTGTGTGTGCCCAATACACATGGAGCAAAAACTCTGCTGATATGAAATTCAGAAAGTTTCACACAAACTACAGATGTAACCTTCACCCACAACCATTCAGCAGTGGCATAAGCCCACCTGACCTCAGGCATCCCATCTGCATCTGTCTGATCCATAATCACATCCACTGCTTGCAGATCATCTCTCTGGCTTCTCTTCACCAGCCTTACTCCTGCCAAGCACAATTACTCCTTCAGCTCTACAAAGAAGGAGAGCGTTAGGGTTAGTGTCAAGGTTAGGGTCGGGACTAAATCTGAAAGTTTATTTCCTAGGCAGTTTTTCCTATTATGAACATGCCTTCTGATTAGAGAGCATCAGACAAGATACTCTCTAGAGAGCATCAACAAGATATATTTCCCCTTAAAGACCAACTTTGGGAAAAGAGCATTTGCAAACACTCTCAGACATATTGTTCATTTATTTGCAGTTCTTAGACTTGGAGTTTGTCCTGTATCTCTCATGTTGAAAAGTTTCTTACGGTGTAATGGGAAAGGTAGACAACAAGAGATCTTCTCTTAACCACAGGGAGTGTGTGAAAGCAGTCCTCATTAAATTCTGAAATAGCTCTGGATATTCAAAATGACCTATTTGCCTTTTTAAAAAGGTCATTCAATCTTATTTCTGCTAGTACAGGTTAATTGAGATGTGAATGCTGTGCCTGGTCTGAACCTACCATAATCATTTCAAGAAGGGCACTAAGCAGTCTTCACCTTATAATGACACTTGGCCATTCTAGCTGTCAACTTGTACACAGGATTTCAAATCATTGTGTTTGAGAGGAAAGGCATTACATGCCATTATCTTTCCTCCAAATGCTGAAATTCTGCACTGCTAATGTGTATGAGCACCACATTTTTTTTATATTAAAAAATATTTTTTTATATTAAAACCAGAGATACTGGTCTTGTTCTAGGCAACAGACAACTGTGGAAAACTATGGTATTATATATGGCCATAATAATAATACACTTGGCCAGAGAACAGATATTAAATTTCAAGATATTTTTCCATACTGAAATGTGATTGAAGTTTTTACAATATTTCCAGAACAAATCATGCTTATCATTTTTATAGGCTGCTTAATTGACAGCACCTCAGTGGAAACAAATTACTGTCTCAACTTCTTGAAACTCACTGTCCCTACTAATAACTGTGTTGAAATAAAACTGTTCTTATTGAAACCCTATATAACCCAAATGCACACCAAGCAAAATACAGCATGTAGCAGCACCAACAAAACAGACAATTAACATGAAGTGGAAAAGGGATAGGTAGCTGGAAGAGTACTGTGCTGAACACCAATTCATAGCCACTGGCAACAGTGAACAGGCTCCCCAGCATCAGGTGCACGAGTTTAATGGCTAAGTGATCTTATTATTAAAGCATTATTTCATAACATTGTCATGAGCTACATCAAATACAGTACCATTTTAAAAAAAAAATATGTCATTCAAAGTGATTGTTAAAGGCAATAGGATAGTCTTCTGCTATGCCAAATGATACTTTGTCAAACTGACACCTAAAGCAGAAGAGATTAAATGTTTTAGACTTTATTACTGTTATTATTTCCACCTGTTAAGGACTAATATTTTCTCCTGAGTTACTGTGCAATAATGTTGAAATTAAAGTTTTGCAAAGCATTGTTAGTCACTCAAGGTAAATACTTTTTTCAGAAAAATACTTGCAACTGGCTTGATGATAGATCACCTTCCAAGTTATTTCCTGTTACAAAAAGGCAGTACAATTTAAAGAAAAATGACTAGACAGTGGTTTGAGAGGATATGAATCAAAGACACAACAGTTTAGAAACATGCAAGTTATTCTGTATGTTCAGTATATATTCCTTAGGAGTACTGGAACTTAATGTCTTAAAAAATATGGGACAAAATTGGTTTTTTTCTTGCCCCTTGTGACTGTTTATATAAGGAAAAGGGAACGTGATGAACCTGGTTAATTTTTCCCACCTTGCACATTGCAGGTATATTAGGCTTTTAATCATGTACCATCTTGAAATGTAAATCAGTTATTGCCACTCCAGACAGCTGCTGTTGGATTAACAGCATTTTACACATTTTTTAAAGCTGAAAACTCATTTTAATAGATCTTTCCTGAGAGGAAAAAAATGAATAATTATGACTTCATGGAAAGGCTGTAAATCATCCACATTTACTGCTTCATTAGAGATTGACTCTGAATACTGAAAAAAACCCCAAACTCTTATTATAATATATAAATATGCTATCTTTTAGACTCTGGTCTAGCTTTACCCATAATTCTGGAAATCACTATCTTCAGCAGCATAATAGCTCATCAATTCTTGTTTATTTCCACCACAACATGACACACACATCCCACTGTATATCTTTCTGTTTCTTTTTCTTTATGGTACGTTATTTGCTTTGCTAGTATATTTATCTTCAGTTTTATAAATTTGTTTTTGAAATCTCTTCACTTATGCTGTTGCATTAGAAACAGGATAGCATTATTTGTTGCCTATAATAAGATGCTATTTATCTCTGTCTTATTTAAATGGATTATATTGTGCTAATAGCTGACAGGGTTCAAAAGGAAGAAACTTTAACTGTATCTCTTTATTATTGTATTAATATGCCAGACCATTGCTTATTTTCTTCCCACTAAATACTTGTCTAGTTCATTCTGATGAATTATATTTGCTGATCCTACAAGTGTTCAGGTTTCATTAAAGTGTGATATATGACTTCAACGATTTTCAGTTCACATTTAAAATTAAGCCAATGCCTGAGAATCAAATAAAAAAAATAATGTCAGCTACTCACACACATAACTGCAATCCTAAAACTACCCAATAAGTGCCTTCCACCTCTGAAGATGCCAAAGTCCTGTAAGCAGGATGCTATTGTTTGGGATATTTTACTGTAAAGTTCTCTACCCTGCAGCAGTTTTGCTTCCAGACTTCTGCATGAGCAGAGATTATCACTGAGCTGCTCAATGCCTACTTGAAAGTAAGTGTGTTTCCACCCAGCTTTTCCAGTGGAAGGACATTTGTCACACCATGGTTTGGTAGGTATTCCGTAACATGCCAACTGGGCACAATGTCATCTTTTTTTACAAAAGCTAGCACTGCTCCTGCATTTCCTTTAAGGTTGAGAGAAAGTTGTTGTGTTCTTTTTTTCCACACCTGCAAATCTTTTACTAAATTGTTTACCCATGGTGTGGGGGTACAGGCTGCAGAGAAGAATGCAGATTTCATTGGACTAAACAAAAAGAAAGAATCACAACCTTGGCTCTAGCCTCTGTTCCCTGGACTGTTGATGTGTAGTTTACAGTCACCTTTTTTTGTGAATGTGGATAATATGCAACAGTGTCAAAGCAGAGATGTCACAGCTTCCCAGAACAATGTGCTCTATGAAATGCAGTGAAACAGTTTCTACAGGATGTAAAAGACTTCCTTACTTCAGGATAAGCCTTTTCTCTCTCAAGAAGATTTCATGTCTGTGTCCTCGAAGGAGAAGACTCCTTTATCCAGCTCTGAAGAAGGAATTTAAACTTTAGAGAAGCAAGGCTGAAAAGTATTCTTTTGTTTTTATTGTTTCCTTTATTTCACTTTCTTGACAGCTCTGTCCTGGCAAAATGTAGTTTAACTCTCTGCCTGAAATTTATTCTGTATCCTACCTTGCATATAACTTGCAGAGGGCCTTAGGATTATGACTTAGATTCCTCATTGCCATTGTAGAATAATCCCTACAGCTGGTGGGTTTGTTGGTCTGGGTGCACTGCAAGCTCCAGGGAGGCTCAGGACATCAGTGTACACCAAGGCAGATAGTTTAGCTGTAGACCAAAGTCTGGATAGGAGTACAGCTTCAAAATGTAGGGTGTATCACTCTAAATCATTCTTCTTTTTTTTTTTTTTTTCAGAAAATGGGCACATTTATCCTGTACTGTTTAGAAATACATCTAAGGATGAGCTGAGCCTCATGCCTCTCCACTGACCACAGAGACATTCTAAATTATTAGCTTAGATAAGGTATCTAAAATTTAGACATGATAAGGGAAGTGGTATAAATCCTACTTCTTTCTTAGATTTCTTTCGGCAGATGGAGGCTCATGAGCTCTCCTCTCCTTGAGCACCACTCCTCTCCAAAATAAGGAGAGGAGGAGCAGGGTCCTTTGACCCTCAGCTGTCATTGTCTATCTCTTCTTCACATACTTAGGCACACAAGCAGTATTCCCAGTTTCCTTTTCTACCACAAACGTTTGTCTGAAACTGGGTTTTGGTAATTATACTTGTTCCTACTGCATCTAATGGGAGTAATGTCCCAAAAATGGTATCTCTTGTTTCAGTTTTTACCTAACATTACCACCTTTAACTCGAACTAACCCTGAATGACCATAAAAAGGAAGAAAGCGATTTATTACTTAATGCCATTCTAGATAAAGCAAAAACATAATAAGCTTAGCAATTATGTCTTGTTGTGGAAAATAAAGGGAAACACAAATTGTTGATTTTGTCCCTGATTACTGTAAATAGATGAGAAAAGTCATGTTCAGAGGTGGCTAACTTATAGGGGCATGCTTTTTTTGCTTTTATGGATTGTAATTACCATAAATTTTTGAATCAGCCTACATTTGTGCTCAGAACTTAAGTATTTAAAAAAAAAAAAAAGTGTATTTGTTATCCAGAAGTAACTAGAAGGGTTTTTTGGAAAGAACTAAAGTACCTATAACTTTCTTCTTTTACTCTTAATTAAGTTTGCAGCTTCTGCTTTGAAGATACTAGGAAAAATATTTTTAGTTTCATCCAAAGCTTGCTGAAGTTGACAGAAAGTCTCCCACTGAGTTCAATGGGCTTTGGATCAAGTGCTTAGTATCCTCAGAAATGATTCATCTGGTACACTCCGGTCTATTCATGACTTGAGGGAGAAGTGTCCCTCATATTTCCTGAGACTATTTTAATTAGCTAGCAAAAATATAACAGAATATATTTTGGGTTTTCATCTGTAAAATGAAAATGTGATCTATAAATACCTTGTGATCCATTGATTTAAAGAGAGTGTGTGTGTATGTATACATATAGAGAGATCAGCGCTATTTTGCCTTATCTCTGTAGCTTCATATCCATCAGCAAAGACTCAGTTAGAAGACTTTAAATTGCATTTAATAAACAACTGAAAGTTTATGTAATGCAATTTATCCTGCCAATTGTGACACAGAAAACACATTTATTCATATAGCTTATAGCACCGGTCTGGGCATTGCTGAATAAAAAGAGCCATTTAATGACTGTGAGCTTGGAGATTCATACTAAGTGCCAGGTTCTGTCATTTCAGGACAAGGTTCCCTCAGCATTTCCTGCTCTCCTTTGATGTATTTTGATGCAAACCCAGAATCAAGTGTCTGTCAAATGCCTGCAGAGCAGCCCCTTCTATCTAGACTGCCAAGCTGGGTGACTTTGTAAACAGATCTCACAACCATTCAGTTATTACTTTAACCAAGTAATTAAACCGAGTATTTAATATTCATTACATTATTCATTAAGCTACTTATGAATATCCTAACAAAAATGTAGAGAATTTTATTTACATCATTCATGCTGACTACTTTAAAACCAAATTTCCACAATACCTCTTGGTCCACACTCTAAAAAGCGTTTTTTTTAATTGAACACCTTTTTAAGGGAGTACCTTTCCTTGTATGTGATGAAATTCATAGATTAGAGAGCATAATCCTTAATAAATTCCTTTTTTTACAGTAACGTTACTTTGTGTATATATATTTACACTTAATCATAGAATCTACCTTCTTCCTTCTGCCCTCTTTCTCTTTCAGAGACTGGTGCCGAAGGTCAGAAATTCCTATTACAAGAACCTGTAGTATTTTTGCTCAGGATGAATTTTCATAGAGTCATAGAATCATAGAATAGTTTGGGTTGGAAGCAACTTTAAAGATTATCTAGTCCTGAACCTTCGGTGACATGCAATGACACCTCCCACTAGACCAGATTGCTCAAAGCCCCATCCAGCCTGGCCTTGAATGCTTTCAGTGATGGGGCATCCACAACTTCCCTGGGCAGCCTGCTCCAGCAGCCTGCCTCACCACCTTCATAGTGAATATCTGATCTACATCTACCCCTTTCCAGCCTGAAGCCATTACCCCTATTACTACATGCCCTTATGTTTATGTGTACTTAGAAATGTGCATATATATAAAAATGTATTTTATACCTACAGGCATGTCATGGCTCCTTCACAATTTTTGCTGTGCTCTTCATGCAAGGCTATTTTACCTCACTATTTTTCAATGAATCTAAAAATACTTTTGTGTATTGATTGCTCATGGTTGTACCTACGCGGCTACGCATTTAGACCCAGAATTAAATGCATTTCCATAAAGACTAAATAAAATACATCCATTCCTTTGAAACAATGGTCTGTAACAAAGCAAAACATTGAACAAATCATATTTTAAAAGTGACACTGAGCACACTTGATGAGATGATCACATCTATTGAACAGGTATTTTGCTACATCAGTTCATGTCACACTACTCTGTCTAAATTTCAGCAGTTTTCCTGCTCCAAGTATTTATTTTCTATATTGCAAACACCAAGAGTACAAAACCTCACGTATTTATGACAATCATATATAAAAAAGGTAATTTTGAATGTAGTCTAAAGAAAAAGCAGAGACAAAATGTAGTAGTAGAAACCAAGTGCTTCACAGTTCTTATTCTGACTCTTTTCCTGTCCACCCTTAACTGCAATCACTTAGATAGTAAACATTGACCAGTATGATGGTTCACATTGTGAAACTCATGGTCTGTGATTATCTCCAAAGACAAACAAAACACTGTTAACACAACTAACAACAATATCTCCTAAACCTACCAAAGTCTCCTGAATCTAGGTCCTAAACAAACCACTTTGCCCTTCTGAAAAAACATAATATGAAAGTGGTAATAAAGCATCAGCACTTGTCTATATCTCTCCAAGAACTGCACAGAACTTCCAATTTTTTTTTCTGGTAATCACAAAGAAAAGAAAAGAGAGGGTGAGAATACAAAGTGATTAAAAAGATATTTGCCTAAGACAATAATAGGCAATTTTTTTAGCAAAATAAGAGTTTCATACCTCATTTGGACACTGACAAAGATCACGTATGTGTAGTAGGACCATATATTGGGATATTAGAATTGCCCAGAAGAACTTATTCTTACTAAAGACAAAGTGCATTAAGCATCTATCTTACTAAGGTCCTCACAAAATCCTTTAGTTAACCTCCAGGATCTTATTATTATTCCATACAAGAAATGGAAGTAATGTACTTTACCATTATATAGCTTGAAAAGTCAACAGCCACCATGGGAACAATGTGTACTTCTTAATATTTACCAAATTATTTAATTATTGTCATTTGGGGAAATGTTCCATGATTGCATCATAAGCAGTTAAGGAAGACTCAACAGTGCCTGCTGTGCTATTAAAATTATAGTATACTTGACTTGACTTGAAGAGATACATCCCAGAATCCTGGAGATAAGTGGCTGATGTAGTTGCCAAGCCACTCCCCATGATATTTGAAAAGTCATGGCAGCCCAGTGAAGTCCCTGATAACTGGAGAAAGGGAAATATTGCACCCATTTTTGAAAAGGCTGGAAAGGAGGACCCTGGCTATTACCTGTCAGACTCATCTCTGTGCCTTTGAAGATGATGCTAAGGTACATAGAGAACAGTGAGGTGATTTGAGGCAGCTGGCGTACTTCATCAAAGGCAAATCCTGCCTGACCAACCTAGAGGTCTTCTATGATGGAATGGCTACATCAGTGGACAAAGGAAGAATTACGGATTATCCGGATTATCTGGACTTCTGTGAAGCCTTTGACAAGGTCCCCTAGAACATCTTTCTCTCTAAATTGGAGAGATATGGATTAGATGGATGGGCTGTTTGGTGGATGAGTCGCATCCAGAGGACAGTGGTCAATGGCTGAATGTGCTGATGGACATCCGTTACAAGTCATGTCCCTCGGGTGTCCAAACTAGGACCACTACCGTTCCGTATCTTTATCAATGACACAGACAATGGGATTGAGTGCACCCTCAACAGGTTTTCAGACTACACCAAGCTGAACGGTGAGGTTGACATGCCTGAGGGATGTGATGCCATCCAGGTGGATCTGGACAAGCTTGAGAAGTGGGTCCATGTGAACCCCATGAGGTTCAGTAAGGTCAAATGCAAAGTCCTGCACCTGGATTAGGGCAGGCCCTGGTATCAAGGGGACTTGGGAGTACTGGGGGATGAAAAGCTAGACATGAGCTGGCAATGTATATTCGCAGCACAGAAGACCAATAATATTCCAGTCTGCATCGAAAGAAGCATGGCCAGCAGGTCAAGAGAGGTGATTCTGCTGCTCTACTCCACTCTGGTGAGACCTCACTTGGAGTACTGCAAGCATCTCTGGAGTCCCCAGCACAGTAAAGACATGGACCTCTTGGAGTGGGTCCAGAGGAGGGCCACAATGATCAGAGGGCTGGAACACCTCTCCTGCAAGGACAAGCTGAGACAACTGGGGTCATTCAGCCTGGAGAAGAGAAGGCTTCAGGGAGACCTTATTGCAATCTTTCAGTGCTTAAAGAGGGACTACAGGAGAGATGGAGACAAACTTTTTTGCAAGCCCTGTTGCGATTGGACAAGCGGTAGTGGTTTTAAGCTAAGCTAAAAGATTCAGACTAGATATAAGGAAGACATTTTTTACAATGAGGATGGTGAACACTGGCACAGAGGTGGTAGATGCCTCACCCCTGGAGACTTTAAAGGTCAAGGTGATCAGCCTGATCTAGTTGAAGATGTTCCTGCTCATTGCAGGGGGGGGTGGACTAAATGACCTTTAAAGGTCCCTTCCAACCCAAAGTATTCTATGATTCTGTGATCTTGAACTCTCACCAGACATGCTCAGCTGACTAAACACTCTGTGATGCAGATAATTTCTGAAATGATACTCGCTGTCTTATCAGTCCTTCTTTTGGCCCAGTTTTGGGGTCGGCCCAGTTTTGGGGATCAGCTCAGTTTGTCCTTCCACCTGTGGTATGATTGGATCCCTCTCTGGGATTGGTTTCTGAGATGGTTTGGCCCCTTCTGAAATCTGTCTAATTCATGAAATACCAGTACTATATATTCATGCAGTAAACTGTCATAAGAATATCTGGTGTTATATTGTTGATAAATTGCTTCAGTAAGTATAAATTTGTAGTAATCTGTAATAGTATATGCTAACCAGATTGTTGCTATTGTATTAATTGATGGCATACAATTTGTTGATGCTATACAATTGATTGCTTCTATTATTTTCTGCTGCTATACTATTGATTGATACTGTATTATTGATTGTTGATAGTAATTTTTAATAAACATATATATTTATTAATCAGAGGTATACTTGCTAGTGCTGATTTGATGGTATTCTACTTGCTAGTGGTAATATGTGGTATTTTTGCTCATCTGTAAAAAAATAGAGAAATTTAGAGGACAAAGGTTCCATGCTCTTGTGTATTATAGAATAATATAGACCCACAGTTACGATCTCTACATACCTGCAGGCAAGGTATCTCTTTAGGTTGTGTCACAGAGCTGGTTGCTTTGTGACATGTAGTAAGTTTAATTCTGAAATCAATTTATTTACATCTAAGACATATGCCTGTGTCCAGACTTACAGAAACAGAAGTAGATAAAGGAGTTGCAGGTTGTTATAATTTGAATAATTTTTATTTCTATCTGAAAGTTTATTGCTGTTGAGACAAAATGACAAGAGTTTTGCTGTTTTTACTTTAAATAATTCTTTTAATTAATTTTTATTTCATCCTAATTGTTCTCAGATTATGTCTACTTGCTGTGAGATTTGCTCACAAATCTCTATCAAAAGGCCCCAGTATCAATGACCTGGATAAATTCTAATATCCTTACTTTCTTAGTACAATGTCTTAGTCCACAAAAGAGTTCCATTCTCACTTGGGTTTTGTGTGGAATTGAAATATTACAAATCTTGTTTAAAGGTCCCAGAGGATCCTCGTCTGATAGAAATAAGATAGTATTTTTTATTATTATTGTTAAGAGAATGTTTTACTTTTCCCCCCATTCATGATAAAAAATCATCTTTTTTATTTGATTTTATAGGAATGTAACAATCATGAGCAACAGAGCATGTCTGGAAATATCATCTTTCAGCTTTTCACAATCTATTTCTATCAAGTTGCAGAACACAGTTGAAATTACCCTGACATCAGTGGGAGACCATTCCAGTGACCTCAGAGGGCTTCCCATTTCACCACATTTCAAACCAAATCTTGCTGTCATATTACTTTAAAGTGAACAAAGGTGGTCCTATTCCTTATACACCATCAAGTTCAGGATATGCTTAACAGAGAAAACAAATAAATAAATAAATAGATAGATAAGAAGAAGAGCTCTCTGTGGAAAAAGTTGAACATTGATCTTGTAGCCAGGGACTCCAGAAGCATTAAGCTGGGCTGCACTGTGTGCTCTCCATTGCGTTCCTGGTGTGCATTGCCCCCAGTGCTCTTTTAACAACCAGTGAAGTAATTCTGCTCTAGGTGGCAGAGTCACATAAATACCAAAACCCTGTGCTTTACACCAACTGATAATATTACCTGTACATGAAATCCTATGGGTTTCAATGACAAGGCAGGGGATCCTTCATGCTGTTCCCAGGTGGAGGTTTATTCTGTCAAATCTCATTTCTCAGTGTTTTCCAGAACACTAGCATAAGATACTCCTGTTAACACTAATAACAATGTCTAAGTTAAGAGGAAAAAAAAAAATGTGATAAAAGTCATTCATTTCAAAGGTCTAAAACCAAGGAAGACTCTTCATTATTAGGGACTCTCACTGTTTTGGAAAGGATTTCTTTTTTGTCCTTGAACAAGATTGATTTTTCAGTGTTACAAAGCCAAAATCTGTGCTGCCTTTAATATTTCTGTGAGGCAATCTTAATGCACAGAGTTTGCTGACACAAATGAAAGTTGGAATGGAAATACATCTCAGACTTGTAAGACTTTCCCTGACCTATGTCTTCAATGTGTGTTTCCTCCATGAGATCTGAGATTGTTTATGCTCTTTCAAAGAAAGTGTTGTCTGTATTGGTAGATGCCAATGAGATGAGCCAGGCCAAATTTTTTCTGTATCTGTTGTTCAGCTTTCATGCCAGTATCTGTGCCTATCTGCTCAGCCAAGGGTCACTGTCAGGAACTGAATGCATTAATAAAATTCACGTCTTTCATCAGATGAGCAGACACAAGTTTCACTGGCTGCTATGTTCTTAAATCTAAAAAGATTCTGATAATAAATATTTGTTCAGGAAGTAATCAATATCATATAAAATCATTTTACATCTTTTCCAAGAACTTTGTCATTAAAATGCATTAAATTCATGCAATATAAAAATAGCACTGAAATGAGATTAATCTAAATGCAAACACATGTGTAGAACCTGTATTGTTTTAGTTGGGTATAATTGTAAAAGCATGTTACTGCAGATAGGAAATGCTATAAAATCATAATGAACTCCTTTGGACCAGGAAACTTTATAAGACGTGTCCTTCAAACAGCATTGTCATTTCACTATAAGCAACAGGCAAGGTTACTGCAGGTTATAAATTAGAGCTGGTTCCTTACAACATATTTGATTGCTAGTTATGTAAATAGATTAAATATTTGTAGGATCTGTAACAACACAGAAATTAAGTTACAGTCATAGAACAGCAGAAGTTTTAGCCAAGAGCAAAGAACTCATAAATGAAGAAAGGGGGAGGGGGAAGAAGGGGAGGAGGAGCAGCAGGGAAGCAGGTGAATCACAGATAGAAAGCAACACATACTCTTTAAATGCATTGCTTTACCTGGAAGGAGCCACAAGCCAAAGACATGGGAGATATCCAAGATATACTCCAAGCCTCATCTAGTTGGTAGAGTTTACATTCACTGACATAGGATTGTTTCTTTCCCAGGTTATTCATCATCTGTCTTCTAGGAGTCAAAACCTATCAGACATTCACCACCAGCATGGCGGGCAGCCTACCATCACTAAGATGCATGGATGCTAACACGGTCACAGGGGAGGGCTCATTTTTATGGCCTTGGCTTCCGTGAGTTGGTCGTCATTTAAGAATATGGAGACTCTTTTTCTGCCAAGAAAAGCTATGTATTTGCTTAACTGACCGCCTTGCAGTTTCTTTCTGAACACCGTCTGTGTCCAGCCTCAATGTGTCAACTGTGGCTGACTGCTGTCTGCTAGTCAAGCTTCAGGGATCTAGCCATCACATATGCCATTTATGTCCCCTATGTGGTAGTGGGATAAGCACTCCTGCTCTGATGGCTTCTACTCTGCTCTCTGCAAAGGCTTTGTTTCTCAACAGCTTAGTAGCTTTAATAATCCAACTGTTTATACAAGAAATTAGGGGGAAAAGTGACTTATGAGAAAGTGGAGAGGAGATATTTTAGTAACATACTCAATGGAACGGCTGTCATTGAGGGCTTTTACAAGCCATGTGTGGAGGTACTCCAGCATCATAAGGAATATATTAAAAAAAATTTGGATTTAAGAGCTCATAAACAGTTCTAAAATATGTAATAAATGTCTATTGTATTGCTTGAATTACAGAGCTATACAGAGTTACATTGGGCTAATTATACTTCATGTTATAATGGTTTAGTTGAGTAATGCAGACAATTAGAACAAGAAAGGAAATGTCGTAATGATGGCCTCACTAGCAATAAACCACAAAAACATAGTTTACTCTAAACAATATTTTCTTTGGATATCAAAAAGATACCCAAAAATATCTACTGTCAAAAACATTTTGCCTGTCTGCTAATGAGTGTTCTTGGGTAATAGTCAGTATTAGATTATCATACCGTTGAAGGACTCGTCTAAAATCAGGTTTCACTCAGGATTCTGCTTGCCTAAATTTAAAGTTGTAGTTCAGAAACTCATATCTGCCCCTAACCCAAAGCTCATCAATTTGACCCAGACAGAAACATCCCATGCATTAGTCTTTTGGGCCTTCTGGGCCTGCAAAAAAACCCACCACATTTTCACCCTTTCTTTTCACCGTCCTACAGCCTAACCAGCTTTTTCCTATCCCAAGAGACCTTGGCCTACCTCCAAGCCAAAAAATGAGATTTCAATGAGAATTCATTTCTGGGCTGGTATCTGCAAACATTCACGGGGTAGACAAAAAGTCTGATGGAGATAAATGTCTACATTCAGGTTTGATTCAGTGGACATGAATGGGGCTTTGGTTCAGAGTTAGTGTTACTTTTCAGTGATGGCTGTGCTAATGCCCTGAGGATGTAGAGTCTGCAGTCTTGGTTTCTTATTTAATGTGAAAATTCAAATACAGTTCACATGGCATTATGGCAAGAATGATACTATGGCTGAGGCCAGAAACAGTCTGGGACAAGCTCTGCTCCTAGTTGCCAAGCATGTAAAGGTAAGATATAGGCTGCTATTACGTGGCAGGACTGCCTTATGGTCATTAGAAAAAAAGCATCCAGTAAGGAAGAGCTTTGAACTAGGATGTGCAACAGCATAAGCTTGGGATTTCACTATTTTACTGTGTCATCCAAGCCCTGCAGAGCTGAAATGAATTTTGGTGCTTGCAGAAGTTTGTATGTCTTCCGCAGTTCTTGTGTGCTTTCAAAACAGAAAATATAAAATAAAGTAATTACATACTATTGAAATTGCTTTCATGTCTTTGCCCAGGACACAGCAATTGCTGTTTATTCAAAATAATGAGACTTATTCCAAAAGTCATTTACACCTACTCTTTGTAAAGATGAGAGCACAGAGGAAAAAAGCACTATGAAGGTTTGCTTTCTAGTCTAGTCTCTTTAACAATGTTTGCAAAAAAACAACAATCCCAAAAAATATTTAGGAAAGAAGCTTTTTATATAATCAGGCACCTTCAGAGTTTTATTAGCATTTCTCAAAATTATAAAGAAGAAAGAAGGAAATACTTTATTCAAATTTATCTGCAATTATCTTTCTGTGAGTACATCTTGGCAAAAATATCTTCCTCTCCCTCTCTCACCATCTATTTCAAAAGAGAAGCATATAATTTCATTCATAGCCAAACAATATCTATCTTTTCAGAAATTTTAGAGAAAGTAAGGAGACAAAACAGAAAGCGTCATCACAAATCCCATGTAGTAAAGCTGCTCCTTTTTACACAGAATTTTGAGACTCAAAATTAAATCTCTTATTTACCTTGAGGAGATCACATTCATACATTCCAATTATCTAAAGAATAACCAGTCCATGAGATTTAAGCTAATCTGACCTATCCCATTCTGACTTTTCGAAAAATCATGTAGTCTCAAGGTCACAGGGATTCTGGTTGGAAGGCACCTCTCGTGGTCATCCAGAGCTGCTCCCTGCCTAAAGCAAGAGTGATACCAGCACCAGATCATCTCTGCTGTGGCTTTGTTTAGTCTTGAACACTGCAAAGGGCAGAGATTGCATCACTACTCTGAGAAACCTGTCCCAGTGCAACACCACTGTTCCAGTGACACAGTTTCTCTCCTAAGTCAGCTAGAAACTGGACAAGCTTGTGACTGCTACTTGCTTTACCATCTATAGTCTTTGGCTCCATTCCCTTTAAATAGATGTACAGAGTTCTTAAGGAAGCCCAGCTTCCTCAGCTTTACACAGGCCAATTGCCCAAGGCTTCAGTCCACCTCCATTCACAGTACTTCTGGGACTGGGTGCCCTAAAACTGGATGCAGTAAACGAGGTACAGCTTCACTAGTACTGAAAAGAAGGAAATACTTTATTTTGAGTCTACTGGCTGTGATTCTTGTAAGGCCATTGAGTATGCAGCTTTTGTTATCCATTCATTTGGTTCATATTAACCTAGTCCAAGCTGCCAGGTATTGCCATGGTGAGAGACTGAGCAAAAGCAAGTCTCTGAACTGGTGTCTTAAACAGAGGCTACAGCATCTACTGCTGTAAATGTTTGACAGATGTTTCAGCCTTTATTTTTGTTTACTCCCTAATGTTCTTGGATTTATTGGGACCTTATTGGTCCCCTCGAACTTGAGCTATTCTATGACTATATGAAATGAATCAATGGTTCCCACCTAAACAAACATGTTGCTATATTTATTGCAAGTAAAATTGTTGTAGACAGTTTCTCTGGAGAGATTAAAAGCTGTCAAATATATGTTTTGGATTTTATGTTTCAAATTAATTTAATGAAATCTGATATTCATAGAACTAAAAAATGGAGAACACTTGTTAGATTGCCATATGTACTGGAAATCTGTAAAGAACTTCTATTCTCCTATAAGAATATCAAAGGAAATTAGCTTAAAGATCTAATCTGCTTTACAGAATAGTAAAACAATTTCTTGTTACAAGAAATTAAAAAAAAATTTAAAGCTAGGGAGGTTTAAAATCAATAGGGGGAAAAATTGTTAGGCATAGTTAGAACTGAAAAGCTGAAACTCACTCTTATGTTTTATTAAACATATTCTGGTTCATGCTGAAGTCACTCACGTGTACATTGTGTGAACTGCACACAAATTTGGAATAACAGCACCATTAATCATAGAGGAAAAGATAGAAGCAGTTTAAAATACCTACCAGATGTGGTGATGACCTCAGGATTTCCTGTAACAGACCTATACTGTTCCAAGGCAATCGTCAAATGTCATGAAGACCACCACCACAGGTTCAGGTTGGGTTCATGACAGAAAACAACATTTAGAGCCCTGTAGTTTCTTCTTACAGTATATAACCTGCTCTTTTTTGAACCTTGATCTTTAATAGATGTTGCAATTTTTAAAGCTAGATTTTGCTAAGTAATTTATCTAAATAAGACATGGTATCTAAAACCAGAAACAAAAAGGAAACATTTATCAATAAAGTAATGAACTACTGCGACAAACTATATGGTGGATTTTCTTCTAACATCAACCAAACTCTCTTCAACTTTTACTTCAACCAAAAAGTATTTATTCAGAATTAGAAAACACTACACAAAGTGCGATCAAAGTTATAGAGAAAATCTGACAGTCATAATGGTCATTCCCAACCTCAACTTTGTGAATGTCTTAACCTGGAGTACTGATATGCCATTATTTTAGCCAAAGCATTTGAGATATCAGCAAACTTTAGTCTGTCTCTGCTGGTTGATGCCTATTAAATAGGATTTTAAGGACTCCATATTTAAAGATAATTATGTATTTCAGTCTTCTGAACAACGAACTCAAAGGAAATGAAATAACAGAGAATAAAACAAAATACTGTGAAAATGCAGTGGTATACATTCAAAAAATATGGATCAGTGCAATACACTTTTCTTTCTTCACTCTATCCATCAAATTCAACAATTTTACAATTTCTGTTGCCCAAACTGATCCTTTTCAGAACAAAAAATCTCACAATTTTAAGATTGTCATCCCGCTTCCATACTTCCACCCAGGGGAAGATCTGGAAACTAACATACCTTTCTCATAACTATCCCCCACTTCCTCAATAATGAAATTAGAAGGAGAATGAGAAAAAAAGGTGAGGGAACATCACCTTTAAGCACAGAGCCAAGTTTTTTAAAGGTATGGTATTTGGAGAGAGCTTATTCCTTCTTCATGTTACTTGCTGTGGTGATAAGCAGCATGCTTCTGCAGTTGTTATGATGAACAAATTCCTCCAAAGTCCCTGCCTTGCTAAAAGCTAGTTGCCTAATATGCAAGTGGTCCTTGTGGTACACTTTATTTCTCAAGAGCAATGCTTTATAAAGAGTTATCTAACTGTTTATATCTGTCTTATCTAACTGTTCTATACATCAAATAAATGGATTGGCACATAGGTTGGCATAGGTTGGTCTCTGGTTTACCTCAGAGACTGGAGGTAAAAACATAAGTTATGTAAAGGACCTCCTCTTGGACACTTATTTAAAATATATATGTAATATTTCCTTCACCTATTCCTACTTTACTTTCCAGAACAGACTTAACATAATGCAGATCTGGAGATGCAAATCTCCAGAAGTCTCCACAGAAAAATGTACTGCAAATAACTAGAAAGAAAGAAAACTGGAAAAAAAATGTCTCCCTGGGGCATAGCTCTGCAAGTGTAACCACTGCTGCTCTGGAATAGCCCAGAAAGCCATTCATATATCAGTGATAAAAATGGTACAATCAGGATGAAAAAAGAGAAACACTGCACTACATGATATAATTTTAAATCAATTTAAAATTCTCTATTCTTTTCTTCTCTCGCTTTTTCAATGCTGTTTAGCAGAACAACCACAAATCAGCAATATACACATTCTTTTCCAGGAGCATAGCACATGATTGCACATGACTGAGAGGACTTAGTCTCATACAGATGAAAAAATAGAGACCCTGAACTTCCATAATGAACAAAACCACTCTGATTTTTCTCAGATACAACTTCTCTACTGGTTTGGAGTAAATGAAACATAAATTATCTGCCCAGAGTAGCAGTCAACACTTTCATTCTGAAGGAAAACTTGCTTCAGATTATACTTTCGTTTTCCTTTGATAGAGTGTCATCATTTTATTTCATTCCACTGCAACTCCTCCACACTTGCCTCTGTCTAGTTTAATCTTTCTTCCTATTTCAAACTTGTTCCAGCTCTTTTGTTTTTCTTTCTTTTTTTTTTTCCATCTCTGTGTTGCTCCCAGAGATGAAGTAGTACAAGACATTTCTGACTTTCCTTTATACTCATCTTTGCTTACTTTTCCCTTTGAAACACGGTTGAGCCTTGATCTGAATTTCTGGTTTCTCTCTATATGAACAATATGTTAACTTGTGCTGATGTTTTAGTACTCTATTTTCTCCTTTCGGTGTCATTCTTATGATGAAATGGTTGTCTGGCTTGCTATGCTTTTTCACAAATTGCTATTTTGTATATGTATTACAGCAGTCATACAAGAATGGTAGTGTCATAGCACACATTGCTACGCACTGCTAGAATGATGTTTGTACTTTATTAGAAAATGTTTGGAATACAGATACTGAAAATAATAATTAAAAGCCAAAAGAAAATGGACAATGTGAAAAACATCTGTAATGCTTTGGAGAAAAAAAAATATTTATTTAATTCACGGAATAATAGAGAAAATGACCACTTACATAGAATATGGAATCTACTTATCTGTCCCACTGGATATTCAGATAACACATCTTTATGGGTAGTTCCTTCCAAATCAATTTCTAGATGTTTCCATCAGAATGACTAAAGCTAAACACAGTGCAGCAAACCCAATACATGTCAATAAAAGCATGCATACCTGTATCTCTAAGGTGGATGGAGGGAAAACAGGTGAAGCTTACCTACCACAAATTAAGAAAATCTTTCTTAATGATTGCTTCTGTCTGTATAATTGAAGAATATAAATATCCTACAAGAACAGTAAGTTGATACGTATTAGAGTGCCAACTGATTTTCTTCTTCTATTCTATAAACATATTTAGGTTTTGAGTCTGAGCAGTACTGGACTGTTTAGTGCTATTCACAGACAGTAAAGACAAGCTATTTACTTCAAAACCCTAAAATTCAGAGATATATTTCCATTGCAATAAGGACATTATTGAGGGTAGAGTACTATGTCCAATTTTAGTCACCCACATCAAAAAATGACCCCATACTGTAACAGCTACACAGAGAAGCTGCAAGAAAAATTCAAGAAATAGACAGCCTTTTGTATGAAAGGAACTAGAAAAAAATATGAACTGTGCAGTCTAGTAAAAATAAGGCAACTGGAAATATTTTTACTCTTTAAAAATACAGCTCATGGGGTAGCTAAAGACCAGGAAAAAAGAAGGGCTGAGTAAGCTGAAAAAACAGTGCAGACTTGAGAACCCACAATTGTAACTGTGTAAGAACAAATGTAGGTTGTAAGTTATGTGTCATAGCTTCCAGTGCCTGCTGGCTTCTAGTTTAGCTGACTGAGTCCAAGGACAGCTCCTGTGATGACAAGAACTGCTCCAAAGCAAGACATGATCAGGACCTTTCCCTTCTTCCCCGGGAAGCTGCTTACAAGCTAAAGGTCTTGTGCTGGCCCCTGCCAGATCTATGCAGCCGTGGTACTGCACCTCTCCTGTGCCTGAGCACTCTGCAAATATCCCTGCAGATCCTCCCAACTGGAGTCACCAGGGGAAAGAAGGAAATATTTTAATAATGAAGGTTATGTTGAACAGTGTCAGCAGAGTCCCAGTCGTCTGGCAGTTTCTTGTCATGCCACTTGTCCCTGTGACAGCTAATAGTGAAATGAAAAACACCATAATCAATGGCTGCTGACACATATTCCCAAGAAACCCATGGGGACCCACAGAGAGCCACTGGTTTCAGGAGGGACTACTGCCAATAAGTAAGCACTGGCTTGGTGTGTACATCTAACTTCTTCTGCCTATACCTTCTGCAAAAGCTGAATGAATAACACTGCAAAAATATAGTCTCCATTTATCACCTATTCTCTGACCCCAATTAATCCAGAATAAGCAGTCCCAGCTCTTTCAGAGAGTGAACTCCAGGCATAGAATAGCAAAGACTGAACTTCCACTGTCCTCTTACTTCCAACCTTATCCACAGTTTTCCATTTTTCTGTAAATCTTTGAAACTAACTTTCAACATGTATAAATGGGTATTTAACTGTCTCTAGTCCTCAGCAGTGGCAATGATATACGGGTTGTTTCTATAGACAAACACTGGCACTGTGTGCTAAAAGCATACTGTTTTCATAAGAGGTGAATGTAGTCAATTCTAAGATCACATACAGCAGCCCAAAGCTTTCTGCTTTCACTCTGACTTTTGCACTTTAAGAAGATAGTTTCATCCTGATTAATGTGTTCTTTTCATCACATCCTAATGATTTTTCCTAATCTCATTCTATGGCAGCTGTCAATGTGGTGTTGAGTCAAGTCATAATGTGACATGACTTTGACAGACAACAGGACGGGCTGCAGGTCTGCAGCTGTGAGAAGTGGCAATGAATATATGAGGAACAAAAGATGAACTGAAAGGTGAATTCCCCTGTTTTCAACCACTTAGGCAGGGACGTACTACTTCAGATCCATTATTGTACTTGGGGCAAACAATGCAATCCATTTCCCATTTGATAACCAAGCATGATTCTTCCATGTCCTTGCATTGTGTGTACAATTCATGATTGCCCTTAGCAACCCTTTCAACCTTTTCCTAAATCCATGCTGTCAGTAGGGGATCTTTGCTGTCACACAACTCTCCAAAGTCTGGATCACAGCATAAAAAAGAGGAGCACAGCTCTGTCAGGAATGGTGCTACCTGAATTTCACACGCAAACACAAAATCAGAGAAAAAGGTCTCTGAGGCATTGAGGGTGGAGAATTCAGATGTGATAGCATTTTACACCCATTTTGTAGGAAATGAAAATAATTATATTACCGTTATGAAAAAACACAGTTTTTCCATAAAAATTCAGTGAAGTGGCCCTCATTTATTTACTTGCTCCCTAGATCTAAGTGAAATACAGGCTATACTTATAGCTAATATTAGAATGGGGAAGTAAAATCATGCCCTGACAATTAATAACCTGAGATTATATTAAATGCTCATTTATGGTGTTTTGTATCACCACCACTTGTGCTAAGTGGTTTCTGATGGTCCAATTCAAGTTTCAGAAATTTTTATTAATCAGAATTGTGTAGCATGTAGCAGTTTTGTTCTAGAAGTCATCAATTTACTATTTTTACAGCTGTGTGATTTTTACTGTGATCATTGCTTATCCTGGAGACATCTTACTCTGCAGGATAACATTTAAAGCTGTGCATAGCTCTTCCTCTGATATGAATTTTATTTCTCCAAATAGTATAAGAACTCCTTTCATTTTTTCTGTTTCAGTTTCTCAAAACAGTGAAAAGGAAGAAAAATTGTCCCAGCAGTTACTGTATCTGCTTTTGAAAAATAAAACAGCAGTGAAAAACCACTTGTAAATAAAATTTTTTTGGAAAGAAGGAACATTACAAAGATTTTTCATTCATGTTTACTTTGTTCAGTTTTTGGATTTTTAGACTGTTTCAGATATGTTTTGTTTTCGTTTTTTTAATATAAAAATAACAATGTAAGGAAAGTAAAACACGAAAAAATGAACCTTAAAATGTAAGGAGGAAGATGAGCATAAGGACATAACAACATTTGCAACTGCAGTAGTAAAGCAACATTAAAACTGATTAAAAAAAAAAAAAAGTGGTTACCTTAGCAATATGGATTAATTCACAGATTTGCCAGAATTCTCACATTTTGATAGTAAATCGCTTGTCCATAAACCAAATTTAATCTCAGTCCTAAACAATATACATGGCTGTCCAGCTGAGTAAGTGTCTCTACCTGCAGCCCCATTGGAAGCAATGCAGAATAACATCATATTCAGCATAGATGCAAGTGTAATCTTCAACCCAAAAGGAAGAATTTCCTTATCACACTTGGCGATCCTGGTGGACATGAAGTTGAAATGAGCCAGCAACGTGCCCCTAGAGAAAAGGTGGTAAATGGTATCCTGGTCTGCATTAGGAAGAGCATTGCCAGCAAGTAGGGGGAGGAAATCCTTGCCCTCAGCACTGATGAGGCTACATCTGGAGTTCTGTATCCAAGTGTGAGCTCAGCAGTAAAGAGAGACATGGATCTACTGAAGGGAGTCCAATGAAGAGCCAGAAAGAATATTAAGGGACTGGAGAATGTCTCCTATGAGGAAAGGCTGAGAGACCTAGGACTGTTCTGCCTGAAGAAGAGAAGGCTCAGGGCAGATCTTATTAGTACAATATAAGTACCTAAAGGGAGGATGGAAAGAGAGGTAAAAGGCTCTTTTCACTGGTGCCCAGTGACAGGAGAAGAAGAAAAAGGCACAAACAGAAACACAGGAGGATCCCTCTAAACACCAGGTAATACTTCTTGACACTGGGGGGGACTGAGTTCTGGCACAGGTTTCTCAGGGAGGTTATGGAGTTTCTCCATGCTTGGAGATATTAAAAGATATCTGGACATGGTCATGAGCAACTGGGTCTAGGTGCCCCTGCTTGAGCAGGGTGGTTGGAACAGATGGCTTCCAAAAGTCCCTTACAAGCTCAGTCCTTTTGTGATTCTATGAATGACATTTTGCCTTCTTCAGCTCCTCCCATGGCACAAAAATGACACTGTCCCCTAGCTTTCTAAAGTGTGTTCCATGAGCATGATCTATTAATAGGAAGATCTGTTCATAGATCCAGTGAACAGAAAAGCACACCACAGAGCCTGGATGTCTGCATTATATTATGCACCAGGTTCAACTTCTGGATGGCCAACAATTCGCTAGGTGCACTAAAACACTTTCTCATCTTTTTATTATCACACATAACCTGACATGATTTTATAGTAATTTAATTCTTTCTGTAAAGCTGAACAGAAATCTGATTGTCCATCTTACAATTTTCAAGATTTCCATTATTTGCCCATCTCCTGTTTTGTACTTCTCACATCTTTAGCACAAGATAAAAAGAAACATCTCACATTTTCATGAAGTGAGAATATGTAAATGTTGCAATAGTTCAAAACGCCTTGTTTCAGTCATTGAGTGTTTCACTTAGTGAATTTTTAAACACTTTCATGATTTGAAATTCCTTCCACAGTCAAACTGGAGACATTTAATTTTTTGAATTGTCAAAGCAGAATGGTAACATAAGTTCTTTCATCATTGTTGTTTACATTTTTTTTTTCAAGGTAAGAATTTTCCTGAGATAAATTTATTCCAATCAAAAGGAAGAAATAATGTAATTTGCTTTATACACTGTGAAATTCAATAGTTCTAGTTCTGAGCTTAAGTGGCATGTACTTCTGCCTGATTATCGTTTAGAGTTTGATTTTAGTAAATTGAGACAACTTGAAAAACAATGGTGATCACAGGAATTTGCCTACAATCTCCATTCTTAAATGAACAGCTAAATCTGTTTGATTTAACAGTCATTCTGGCTCAACCAAAATGCGAAGTTTACCAAAAGACAAAGGGACTAAACGACTTTTCAGCCGACATCAGTGGGAGCAGTTTATCTTGTGACAGCTCCCTGAAAGACAGATAGAGAACATTTCTACTTTTTACTTATAACATGAACAAAAGCTGTGGGGCTTTTCTTGTTATTGCTCTCAGGAAGTGTATTTTGCAGCTCTCCCTTGCCTAAAAAAACATTTCAGCTGTGCCTCTTCTTCCTTGTCATTCAGTCTTTCACTACAGAGTCTTGTAGATGTCATAAGCACTTCTAAAACTGAGGTAGCAGAGTTCAGTTCAAAGGAGGAACTTCATGTTTTGATGCCTGTTTGAATCTTATCTGAGCTATCCAGGTTTCTCAGCTTTCAAATTTGCTATGGAGAGCTCAGAGAAATACTTTTTCCTCTCTGTGTAAAATTGTTCTTTCCCATTTGACAAACATTCATAGTTATGTGAGTAAGTTGCCAGTATTTTGAAACTAAGAAATGTTGCATTAGATTTGAACATTTCTGCTTGTGAGCAGAGTTCATTAAATTTCTGAAAGGAAAGAAAAATTTTTTTTTTCAGTATTTTTCAATTACAGAATCTGGACCAAAAAGTGCATAAATGTACCTTTTCTTTAATTACACATTTTCATGTTCTGATTTTCTTTTTATGCATGTTCATGTAAATTAATACACTTTTTCTGGACCTCACTTGGCATATGCTTGTCTTCACACATCTGTACTGAAGGAGCTATACTCATCTGCACGTGTGGCCAGTGTGTCTTTGTATGAACTCAACAGACTAATTTACATTGTAAAACTCCATACCCTTGTCCCAAAGGCATAAGGACATAACTACCACAGGACACCCGTGACTTGCCAGTTCTTACCAAAAGGCAGGTATTGGGAGCTATTCTAAAAAGCAAGTTTCATTCTACCTTTTTTTCGGAAGATCATATGCTCCAGAAAACGATTAATTGTACTCTTAAGAGAGTTTATAAATAACTCACGTAATCTAAGATGTGCTGATTCTCAAGCTTTTCTACATATAATCCCATATTTCAGTTTTTTCCCTGCTTTTTGCATATACACTATGCACTACAGATGATCAAGAACTGGATTAATAATGGTCTGCTATGAGGGTAGGGGGTGTCAGTCAAGCAAAGGGAAAAGAAATATTGCATGTCAATATGTCAAACCTGATTATCAAGGTAAAGCTCTTAATGCTTCTCAAAGCTCAAGAATTATGCTGAATTAAGGGTAAGGTCATTCAATTCAGAACACTTTTTCTAAATGCTGTGTGTTTATCTGCCGTTCAGGTGGAAATAACAAGTTGCAAAAGCCACCTTTCACAGAGGACATGTCCTTGCCATCTCTGTGGTTGCTATTGGGAATGAGTTCTGTTTTTAGTGAGGGGGCTTTCCTGCAAGCTGTTGAAAACTTTGGGCCTGATTCAACAGCATAGTTGGCCATATTCTTGAAATAAGCATTAAACAAACACAAGCCCAAAAACATATGCAATCCACTGTTCAAAGGAGATGTCAAAGATAATAGAGACTTGTAAACTCACTGAAGCTTGAACAAATGTGTAAATATGTGTGGTTCGAATTATGAACATACATTTTTTCCACTTTTCTTTTGTAATTGCTAAAAAATCACTGCTATGGTTTTATTCTAGCATTGTGTTGCAATATTGTAGAACAAAAAATATCTGAAAATGGCACTGCATTTTTTTCCAATATATTTTTAATATAAAGACAGCTTATTCCTCTTAAATTACATTATGTTTCACTTTTAAATTTTATAATTTTCATTTTAATCCCTTTAAAGGGGGAGGAAATAATATCCTATTACCCACTGTCAGTCTTCTTTTTCACTTTTACGTAAAATTATCATATCTATCACCAATTTCAGCAGTGCAATTATTTTCCCCATATTTTCAACACAAAATACCACATATTTCACATATTGCAGTAATATCTCCTGCATAAGCCCATTAATATGATTGTGTTGAAGGGCTGATAACAATAGCAAAAATCGTAACAGTTATGGAGCAAGCATTGGCAGCAATATAAACAGCAGGAAATTCTCCATGAGATGAAGTTAATAGCTGAAAACAGGTTTACAAAGTATACCTTATTGACCCATCCAGAGACTTTTACTGATCTGTTTAGCTCTCTATGCTGAGTTTACAGTTTCAGCTCCTCATAAAGTCTATCCAAAATGTGTATAGTTGTATATTATACACTTTCTTTTTGTAGTAACTGTAAACTGAGAGGTTCTATTTTCTTATGCATTGTAAAATCTAGGGACAAATATCACCATATTCAGGGTCTGATTGGGTTTTACCGAGTTCCATATAATATAACATATTCATATAACATATATTGCAGTAAATTGCAATAGGTACATGGTGTCATTATTAGCTATTGTGATAACAAATTAACTTGTGATGTCTTTTCTTGTTTGTACTAGTGCTAACAAATTAACTTGTGATATCTTTTCTTGTTTGTAATAATATTTTACATGTATTATATAAACAACTCATTGAGGGGTCGAGCTACTTATCACCAAATAAGTAAGGACTCTGCCATGAGGGTTTTCCAGATACTGACTTAGGAAAATATTAATAGTCTCAAAAGAACTAGGTAGATTATCAAAAATTCCTTCAAGTGTGCAGGATAGAAGGGAAGGCCTCCCAACAGAGCCTCAAAAGCCCTCTGAGGGCAAAGAGAAGTGGCAACAATGGGGGAGAAGGAGGCTGTCAGAGATACAGGATACTTCCTCTATCTCCTGATGCCCATTTTGTTTTCTTCTTTCATGAACACTCTCAGGATACTCTTAAATCCCAGTAAAGGAGGAAAGAATGCAGTACACACAGTGGAAAATAAAGAAAGAAGGGCATTTCTTAAAAAGCAGATGAGCTCTCTCCCTGCTCCCAAATAAGTGCCTGAGGCACTAGTACTGGGCGCTCTCTTTTTCATTTGTTTAACAGAGATTACAGCAATAATTTTGTAGACTTGCAGAGAGCAAGGCCAGCCTACACTGTGTAAAGAGGTAGCTGTTCTCATCCTTATTTTTAAATGCTGTTAATTACTAACCTGAAAGATTAGAGATGAGTCATCACACCTTTCATTCACATTCACCTTTCCTTTTTCAGCTTTCTTAAGAGTTTAGCAACAAATGACAAACTACTACCTTCTTAGTAAAGGAAGCCTGTAAAGCTGCTAGGATTAAAAACGCTCTCCCCATCCCTCATCCATGATGACTGTGATCAGACACCTCTTCCTCATTCAACCTTGAGATTACTGTGAAATCAGCAAGAATCATCTACCACTTAAGTCTACTGAAATATTTTACTACTGGACTCTGAAACTGAAATTGCGGGACAGATCTCGAGGTAAGACAAAGGTCCCTGTTCCAGAGATGGCAACCATTTAATGAAAACATGAAATAAGTTTGGGTTGGTATTGGTTTTTTTATTTACAAAAAAAAAAAATTGTTTTTGTACCAGCTGAAAACCAAGCCCACAGTTTGTTTGGGTTTTTTTATTTACATTTCCTGAAGCTTCTAAGAGACAATACAAAGAAAATAACCTCCATAAAGGAAATGAGAACTAGAAATGCAGTGTGAGAATAGTAAATGTTTCTTAAATCTTTTATTTCATTCTGATCAGGCTTGAAATAGATCAGTGTGGAGTGGCATATGTAAATTGAATAGCCATCATTTTAGAACAACCTAAATTTGGCTAATCTAATGTAGCAAGTACTATATAGTGATTTATTTAATCTAATCCAAATTGATCTAACTTGAAACAGCTCAGGACTCATCTCTTAACCTACACTGGCCAACATCTATTTATATACTGAGCATGATGTCCATGGTACAGAATATTTATTGGCCATTCTGTTGTTTTATCTATGCTCCTTCTCAGGTTCTATGGGAAGATGAAAAGAGTCCTTGAAAAGCATAAACATCGCCTAGAAACAACCAAAACGATATGCGTTACTGACATTTTTTCACAGCAATCACTAGAGAGAAAATTTACTCTTTCCCAGTGAAACCAAGACAGGGCTTCAGCTGCTTCTGAAGTGACTGGCAATCTCCCTGTCCTTAGTTGGAAGACCATGGGCAAAAGTTAACAAGCTCCTGTAGCATTTTTTCCCCCCCTTAGACATTATTCTGAGGATTTTCCCCTTTCCAAACATAGTCTGTCCCCAATCTAAATTCTAGTACAAGTTCTTATCTGTTCGCTTGTTTCCAGAACAATACTCATTCTCAATAATTCTTTTTTTATGAAGCTAGGATGTGTTTGAAAGCCCAATTTGAATGAGACTGATAATGAGGTTTCACTCAGTAGAGTTAGGAAAAGAAAGAAAGAGGATAAAGGAGTAGCAAATTAAATACCTAGAAGCAACTGAAACTATTACAGGAAGCACATAGTACAAAAACATAAAAAGGATTATAAGAAAACAAAATTATAATTATAATAGAAAGTGTACACACTCTACATAAACTCCATTCACAGAAGGCCACAACTTCATTTTGGTGGCCATTAAAAACATAAAATATTGTTCATATAGATACCAGAACTCTAGGGACTGGTAGCACAACTGCAGTGGAAGCTGGAAGAATCATAGAATCAAACAATTGTTTGTGTTGAAGGGACTTTTAAAGATTAAAGATTAAATAAAGACTTATTAAAGATTTTAGTCCAACCCCCCTGCCATGGTCAGGGACACCTTCCACTAGACCTTGTTGCTCAAAGCCCCATCCAACCTGGCCTTGGACACTTACAGGGATGGGGCAGCCACAGTTTCCTTAGGCAACTACACAATAATATTAGTTATGAAGTCGCTTTCTTGTGTCACTGTTAGAGGTAAAAGTTGAAAACTGAAGTGGAGGAATTCAATAATAGTTTAGCTAATTAACCAATTATTTTGTTAGTATGGAGCAAAACATTTGGCTGTCAAAATTAAAAACATTGAAAAGTTATATCTCCATTAAATCTGAATGTTTTACCAGTATTTTCAATTGTCTGAGAAGACTCATAAACCCAAACTATTAATTCTCTAAAAAGTTTCATAATTGTTTGGAAAACTGTCATTAATTATATTCTTCCTTTTTTAACTCCTTCCATTCTTATTTTTTTCAACTTACTTCACAAAAAGAGAATGAAAGAAGAAAACTAATACATTCTTGGAATGTGTTTCTAAAATATTTTGGTTTTGAAAAAATAATATTTGGGTTTCCAATGCCTTTTCCAACTTGAAAACAGAACATGAAAGTAAAATACATTTTTCCTATTTCTTTTTTTACAGAATGACGATTTTTTTCTCCCATACTGAGTCTTCTGAGATGAAATATCTTCTACCTATCATTTTCTCACAGCAGACAACTTCTTCTATAATTGCTTTGTCCAGCAGATGGGTTATGCAAATCATGTACCACTGAACAATTTTGCAGAGGACAGGTGTGATAGTAGGAGAAGAGGGATGGTGGGAGAGAAAAATGGAAGTGTGAGAAGACAGGGAGCTTTGTTTATTTTTTTCCTAGATTTTGGGGGACAATTTGTTATACGTCATTGGAATTTTAAAAGTAAACATTTATTAATCATCTATATAATTGATTAAAAAGCTAGGATGCAAATTCTCCCACAATTATAGATTAAACAGATTTTCAACCATGGTTTTGGCAGTGCCTCTAAAAATTAACATATAGATTAAATTGATTGTGTGTAACAAAAAGGTTAAAATAAAAATGGTAAACTGGAAAAAGGAAAGAAATGTTGATTGTGATGCAAGAGATCCTAACATATAAATATATTCTTCCTCATCAGGGATTAACAGGAAAGAGTGAACTAATGTAGTTTCACAGGTTTCTTCTCCAGATAACCAACTTCAATGCAGAGCCTTTACAATTTTTGGGGATATGGGAGAGCTCTGAACTGTGACATACATATTTGTAATCCATGACTAATATAAAAAAATGAAAAATCTGAACTATGAGAAATTTAAACTAAGGGACTTTCTGTATAAAATTTAATATAAACAAACAAAACCAAATCCCACCTGCATGAAAAATCTTCCACGTTTACATGCTTTCCTGTACTGTATTCAGTGAGGGGAGATAAAAAGTGAGTAAAGTAGGAGGAGCTATTTATGTTGTCTCTGCTGGGCAGAATTGCTTTTAGTGGATTTTTTTTTTTTTTTTACATTAATGTAATTTCCATAATGCACAGATTCCATGACTCCTGCATTTTGATAGTTTCAGTAGTAATGTTTAAAATACACCAACATAAGAAGTATCTGAGCTTTCCTTAGTCTGATAACTCTTTTTCCAATAAAATGATGGAAAATCTAAAACAAAGAATTAGGCAATTCAGATGAGTAAAAAAAATAATATCAACAGACTGAAAAAAATTTACTTAGATGGATCCAACCAATCGGGCCCAGAAATATTTGGAGTGGAAATATTCTTTTTTTTGCCCTAAGGTTCTACATCCTCCGTTCTGTCAGAGTTAAATTCATTGCAAAGAGAAATTGAGCCATTTTTGCACTGTCTCTGTTCTGTTTAAGGACTGTTGAGGGTTAATTTGCAGTCTGTCATAGTGATCCTAGGGGTTTCACAACCCTCAAGAGCTGCTAGAGCACTCTATGGACCACTCATGGGTCAAGCCACAGCCAGGGCCTGTAAGGAACACAAAAAAGACTTTCAGAAAAAGCTTTTACAGAGAGGAATGCCTTCTTTCATGCTAGGGGGCTTCACTATACACACAAGAGAAAAGAAAGCTTAACTGTCATTTCACTGCAATAAGCTCTCATATGTCTGTTATAGTTTGGAAAGAGAATCTAGAAACATTGTCAAGATCTTGCTGAAAATATCAAGCTTAAGACTCCACAGCAAATACAGCAAACCAAATCACCATGAAAACTCTTCCATACTACTAAATAAATCTACATTGTTTTTTAATTATAGGTAATTCTTATTGTCTTTCCTAAAAGAAAGTAATAAAAATGGAAAAGAAGAATAAAATAATAAATCAGAGGTACTAAAACTGCTTCTGCTTGAGAAGAAGCTGCTAAGACTCAAATTCCCCAGGTTGGTAACAGATGATGGAAAAGAGTGTATGTTAAAGATCTGTAAAATCATAAATATGTACAGAATGTAAAGGAAGTGTAGTCACTGTTCTTCCTAATAAGAGCAAGATTATGTAATAAAATGATTAATAAGCAAGTTTAAACCTAACAGACCAAGCAGGTGTTCACTCAACATACAAGAGAATAGAAGCCAAGAAATAGAATATATAAAATGTACATATTCTCAATGACAATAATGGTTATTAAACATGGTGTTTTAAATATACTTTATGGTTCAGAAAATTTCTATACTTATTATTTTGTGTTTAGGAAAATACTGAAGACAAAACTCTGTATACTTCTATGGATGTTATAATCTTCATTTGGCATCTGTTATTAGCAGATGGATACTGAAATAGACAGGCAGCATGAGAAGAGTCTTTTTAGTACATTTTCTGTTTTATTTTTGCTATATTTCCATGGCTTGTTGCATGATTTATAGGGAAAAAAAAACCACCTTGCTGTTCAGACCTTTCCTTCTTCTTTACGTGATTCTCATGAACTTTTATTGTTTAGTGAAAATACAAAGACATCTTTAAAGAATTCCCCAGTACCATCATCCATAGTAAGACGTATTCTAGCAAATTATTCTAAATCCACTGTGGCTTCTCTACAGAGCAAATGTAAATCTTTGTGAGGAATAATCACCTACATTTGGCAACAAAAAACATCCTGACTCTACTATCATTCAGATAGCATAGAAGTAAAATCCCTGCTACATTATCATTTTCCTTCTTAGGATTCATTATCTTCTTGCAGTTCACACAGCCTACCAGGATGATGTTTGAATTTGTGTCTAATATACTACCTGAGATCTACTGCAGGATGGATGTGTACATTTAAGTAAGTCAAAACCAATACGAGGATATACATTTCTGTCTTTGCACTTCACAATCATATTCTGTGCCAGAGTATGCTGGTTTGATCCTTATTACACTTTCGGATTATTTGAAGCTCCATTTTTTCTGAATGACCAAGGTTATGATGACTCAGCCCAGACAAGAGGATTCTTGGATTTTACACAGGTCCTGGAAGAAATAAGGCTGCTTTACTGAAGTGCTGCTCCGAGGCTACTTAGCCCTTCATCTCAGGGTAGCTGATTAGGCAAGGACACCACTGTGCTGACCCAGTTCCTTCAGCACCCGCTTGGCATCTCTGAATCATTCTATGTTAAGGTGTCAAGGCATATGTGACTAGAAAAAGATAGTGTTCTGTTTGTCTGACTGAGAACATAGCAAATATAAAATGATCTGCACAGGGTGGAAGAGGACTAGGAAGGGCAAGCAAGTGAATTTTAAATGACTGACAGCTTGGAAGCAGTCACCAGAGCTTGAAAATACCTGCTTAAAGCTTTTGCAGAAGTAAGTGTAAAATCCCTAAGGCCCAGAACAAACAAACCGGAGAGATAATGGCAGGGAGGCCACGCAAAAAGTCAATGTGTTCTTAAGTCTGATAATCATCATAGCAAATTGTTCAGACTCGCTTAAGGGTTTGGGGTATTTTTTAGAATTCCACCTCTGAAACTGTTTCTTCTTCAGCAACTTCTTCAGCATTAAAGAGGAAAATTTGTTTATTTTACATGATTTTAATTAAAACTCTGGATGTTTCCGGTCCAACATAGAACTTCACATATAAATCAACAGTATGAAGAATGGGGAGTGTTACCATAGCCTCTCAGCCAGCCTTAAAAGCATAATAAAATACTTTGATGCCTGGAATACAATTTCTTCCTTACAGCTCTGCAGCTGTTTTTATTTTGCGAGGCACTTGTGCACACACTTAAGAGTAAAAATATGGATGTGGATAAAGCTCAGTATTTGCTGTTATATTTTAAGTGCTTCTTTGAATGCTGTCATAAGATTAAATCTCTAGATGACAAGCCAACCTCTAATCAATAGAGACAGAAAAAAACTTCACCAATGAGATGGTCATTCCAGAGTTGTGTGCATTTTAATAATTTTTTTTTTTTTCTCTAAAGCACTGATAGCTGCTTCCTGTCAAAGACAGGATTACAGAATAAATTGATTACTGATTTAATTTGCTATGACAGCTTCTATGTTCCTAACCCAGCTTGCCCTGCTTTTTCTTATCAGAAGAGACTGATAAGTCTCTTCTGTGTACCATTGTGTTTTCTCTGGTGATTTCTCCATCCTGGTAAACTGCAGACTTTGCAAGATGTCTGTTTTTGTCTGGGATACATTCACACTTAAAGGTCTGGGATATATTCACATCACTTTATATATCCTGCTTTCATAATTGACACAACTCTATTGTTGGTTCCACTGTTCTTCCATTTCTTCAATTATGTAGGATTGCAGGATTTTATATATGACACTTGCAGGACTGTATTATTCCTATTTTATAGATTTGTGCTACTTTATGAAAACTAAAGAATCATAAGGATTCTGATCCATTACTAGTCTGTAGAGACAGTAAGATTTTTTTATTTTTGTCTTTCATTCATCGACAGAACAAGTCATTGCTTTCTCTACCTTACTTTTTGTATTCCATATTTTATATGCTCTTAGACATATGACAGAGATTCAGCTGATGATAAATCTTTTAAATTTGTTTGCACTAAACTGTCCTTTTTCTCCATTTTTTTTGCAATGTTCTTTGTCTTTCGTTATGTTCTGCCTTACTGTTTACTGTTACTTTTCTATCTCAGCACTCAGTTTTGCAGGGGTTCTTTGTCCTGATATTTAGAACCAACCATCAATTATGTTCATAATTTTTTACAAGTGGGAAATTACAAGCTGAGGTACTTAGGTACGATCAGTTGAAAACACAGGAGTATCCATATCTTAATCTTCATGAATATTATCATAGCCCTTTGGTTCTTGCAAAGTATATTTCTGAGGTTTTGAAAATGCTTTCCCAGAGGTTTCACATCATACACTTAAGATATGGTATTCCAATGGGGCTTTTTGGTTTTTAAATAATATCAAATAAAAATGTATTAGGCATCCATTAAATCTTAAGATTTAGAAGTGTTCGCAAAAAGCCAAGACACTTCAGCTCAGACTTTTCTGCAGGTTTCAGAAAGCCAAAAGTGACACTTGGGTCTACTAGAAATAATCTCTCTGTTAGTGATAATCGCATGTTTGTCTTCAGTGATGGTCATTTCTATGCATTCAAACTAACAGTTTACATTTAGACCTCTGCCCTTACTTTGCTGTGAATGATAGTTCTTCATTTGTATATTTAAAATTATCAAATAGGTCCCTTACTATGCCAAGCAATTGTTGCTTTTAATTGTCAGGTCAATGGGACTGCTTTCAGTCCATGGGCTCTTTTTATTTTATTCTCTATTTTTATATTATTTTTCAAAAGATTCCTCTCATTCAAGAGAACTCTAGTTAGTCCTCTGCTAACCAACACAGTCCATTTATATGAAAGTACTGTGATGGTGGAGGAGGGTGAGATTTCTATGTGTTTATAGGAATCCCAGTATCACCATTAGCAATTCATTTAGTAAAATTATTTAGTAAATAACTCAAATTGATCTTTCAGGGATATGAAATGTATAATGAGTAAAATTAGACCAGGAAAGTCTATTTGGATGTCATTCTGGAGCTGCTTTTCTCTGGGCTTCTTTGTACAGAGATTGTATAGACACACAACATTTATGAGTTCTGTAATGCCACACTGTCATTTAGGGTCACTCTGGGATGAGGATTATCTGGTTCCCAGGACAGAAAAGTGTAATTATTCTGCCTCCTTTCTCTGCTGTTCACCAGGAAGAGGTTAGCTGCACACAGGAGACCCTGTGGAAACTGTCATGGTCTCAGGTATCTATTGAACTCTCAGAGGTCTTCAGCCTTGAAGAGGAATTATGTACTGAGGCACTCACATAGTGCTTTCACCAGTCAATCTTTGTGACAACACAAAAAGGTGACAGGCAGAAGCAGCTGGAATTCGTAGCAGGTTAATCTAGCTATGAGCTTTAAAGTTAGTGCCCAAAACTTAAATGATGGTTCCTACAGCTTGTTTTTATTCACCTATAAGAACAAATTATATATGCCAGACACCTCTGCGTAGCTGTAACCCCAGTGCTGGCACATTTACGCGGCGTAATAAACTTTAAAATTTTTTTGCGCTGTCCGGGGTGCTGAAGGCCACCCGGTCTGTAACATCGCGCCTCGCTACCTCTACTTCCACATACGGACTGGAGTGCTAGTGCTGCTTGGGCAGCCTCCCAGTGACCAAAGACACCCTGCTCTCATTGACAACCTCTCAGAGGTTTTCAGTGGCTGTCTGGGGACAGTTTAATGCTCAGTGTTACCAGTATATCAATGTATCTCTTCCTTTATTGCAGCAGCTGAGCTTGAGGTAAATATTCTTTCCTATGAAAAAAAAAAATTCAAAAAGTGCGCTTCTTAAGATATATTTTAGTATTAAATGCGAAAGTTAGAACTTGTGCTGTACAATAAGATTTACAGAATCTTTTCTTCCAGGTAATTTTTTGTGCAGTTACTTTGTTTGTGGGTTGTTTTTTTTTTTAGAGAGGATATGTTGCATTAATTTCAGTGGAACTACAGGGAAAGAAGTTCCGAAATATTAGCAAGAACTTGTCATGTACAACAAAGTTAACTATGTTTCATAGCTATGGCTGCAGATTAGAGAATCCATGACAAAAAATGGAAATATATAGATCAAGAAAAGAGTAATTAAATATGATTAAATCAAAGAAGGATTTAGGAGTGCTTGTGGATGAGAAGCTCAACATGAGCCGGCAGTGTGCACTGGCAGCCCAGAGAGCCAACCACATCCTGGGCTGCATCAAGAGAAGTGTGGCCAGGAGGTCACAGGAGGTGATTCTACCCCTCTACTCTGCACTTGTGAGACTCCACTTGGAGTACTGTGTCCAACTTTGGAGTCCTCAACACAGGAAGGACATGGATCTGTTGGAATGGGTCCAGTGGAGGGCCATGAAGAGGGATGGAGCACCTTCCCTATGAAGACAGGCTGAGAAAGCTGGGGTTGTTCAGCCTGGAGAAGAGAAGGCTCCGGGGACACCTTACAATAGCCTTTCAATATCTGAAGGGATCCTATAGGAGAGCCAGAAAGGGACTCTTTGTTAGGAAGTGTAGTGAAAGGACAAGGGGCAACAGTTTTAAATTGTAAAAGGAGAGATTTAGATACTAGAAAGAAATTCTTTACAGTGAAGGTGGTGAGGAACAGGTTGCCCAGGGAAGTTGTGGATGTCCCATCCCTGGAAGTGTTGAAGGCCAGGCTGGATGGGGCTTTGAGCAACCTGCTCTAGTGGGAGGTGTCCCTGCCCTGGCAGGGGGGTTGGAATTAGATGATATCTAAGGTCCTTTCCAACTCAAGTGATTCTATGATTCTATGATTAAATTAAAATTGAATAGATTTTCAGGACAGACATAAGCAAAAATTTTCAGACTCATTACATTCATTTTGAGTCTCTTACTCTGTAAAGAGCTGGTTTCATCATAAATAAGGTTAGACCTGTTTAAATTTGAATTGATCTGTAAGAAAGTGGCAGGGATGTTCCTGATTTTGACACAAATTTTAAGACATCAGAAAATAAAAGTTGGGAAAATTGCAGCCCTTTCTGACAGTTCTCAGGTGGAAGACAGGAAAATATTCAGTCAAGAAGATGCTTTGAGATGACAAATCTGTAGCAACAGCTTTTGCTCTAGATCCTGACTCTCTTCCCAAGTCTGAAATTTGTATGTTTCTGGACAGTCAGAGCCCTTTCTTTCCATTACATCAAGAGATTTTGTTTTAAGGAATCAAGGTCACCATAGAAGATAAACACAAGGACTTCAGAAGTCTGCTAGTCTTTGCACAGTACAGCAAAACATAACAAGCTTTAAGCATTTTTATACTTCACATCAGTAATTAAATAGCCACTCCTTGACTTCCTGAATCAAACAAGCAATAAACCAGGCATACTCCTCTTTAATGTGACAGGATCTTGTTGGGTAGTTATATTACTCTCTTCTTAAAGGGACTGCCATCTTTATAGCGTTGGCACCATGCCTACTACGCATGAACCCTCCTTATATTTTCATGTGTATGGTTGCCACCTGAGCAGCCTGATTAGAATATGCATGTTCAGCAAGACAATGAAGTTCTTCTACTTTCAGGTTCCTGGTTTCACATCAAAGATATTTGTATCAACTGCAGTTTCATTTCAACAAGTTAATAAAATCCTCTAAAATCCTATATATCACCAAAGATTCCCCCCAGCTGCAGCTATCATCAAAACAAGCAATTGAAAAGTTTATGGTGCACACAGGCAAGTAATGAGAAAGTCCGTGCCTTAGTCTATGCTAATGCATAGACCTGTGTTAGTCTAGAGAAACTTCTGGCAAGGATTTGGTATTTTATAGTTTTTTGGCAGTACTTATAGCTGAGGTGTAATTTCAAACTAGACAGAGCTGGATGGACAATTTCATCGCATTGTATTGATGTTGTACAGAACAATTGATTCACTATCAGTCAAAAGTAGAGAACAGAGACAGGAAAGCAAAAGAAATCACTATTCAAATGAAACTAAATTCTTTTCCACATTATTTATGAGCTCATTTTTTTCAAAAAAGAAAAAGGAAAAAAGAACTAACCATCCTCACATTATTTCATTGAACAAATTAGACCTGATTTATAATAAGTAAGCTTTGGCCCATTCATTTCCTATTTAATTATGGGATTTTTAAACCAGTTTCCATTTTGCTGTGGCTCTTAGATGACATCAATAGACCTCTGAAGTATTGCTGTTTTCTCTGCTTCTTTTCAAACCTCTTGCCAAAATTCTTCATCTTTAACTATTGTTTATATCCTTTCAATATTTTCCTCAGTTGAGCTCACAGTTCAGAAAATCAGTAGGCAGTATTATTTCTGTGTCCTCATTTTTAGAAACATTAAAAAGTGCTGATGGAGTGCACTAATTGCTAGAAGGACAAACCGTATCATGTTCCTGTGTCTGCAGCTCTGTATCTAATGTTTAAATGGCCAGGAAAAAAAAATTAAGTGCATGTGCCTCAACAATAAATTCAATTTTCATGTTACTGAGATAAAGCACTACCTGTATCACTACCTAGTGATTTCAAGCACAACAGAGTGACTGTGAAGTGTATGTAAACCCTGATTGAGTTGCTACTCTCTGATTCTGGCAAGGCCTTCAGTTCTTGTGAAATTATACTGCCATTTTAAATAGAATTGTTTCAATATGCTTCTACAGTATCTATCCAACTGAAAAAGAGGAATCTTATACAGACCACTTAATGTATTTGCAGGGTCAGAAAAAAACTATCTATCATCTCCAAAGATGAAATCTCGAAAATTACAGTATACAGACCAAAATAAGTTAGAACATTGTTCTCTTTTTCTTGGAACTCTGTATGTATCTGAGAGAGATTTTCTTATTGCAGATAATATACCTATTAATATCTATGATTTAATAGCTTGATAGATTTGTGATTCCAACATAAAAATTTGAAGTGGATGAACATAAAAAGGTGTTTCAGCTTTACTAAGGCTGAATAGCAATCAGATATAGCACAGAATAAAGCCATCCTAAATTATTAACTGCAGCAATTCATATATTCAGTTCAGCCTGCTAAAGGTAGGTAGGCCATGTCTCATGTTTTGCCAAAAGGGATGAGTGTTTAAGTGATGGAAGTGAAGGTACTTCCTCCAAGAAAGACCATCTTGAAACCAGCACTCCAGGCTGAAGAATAATGTAAAAAGAATTCATTACATGATCTCTTTTTTAGCTTCTGCTGCCTGGACAACATATCTGTTGTCCACTCCCTGGACAACAGCTGTGTAGATTCCTGGATAAAAGTGCATTACCACAACAGCTGTTGTGGGTTATTTTATCTGTGCAAAATTCCATTCCTTAATAAATAATCTAAGGAAGAGTCAAGGTTCACAAACCAGACCTTTTCAGACATTTGTAGAAGCATCACCACAAAAGGAATGGAGACAGTTGGGTAACAAGCTTCAGAGTTTCCAATCAATTTATTTGCACAATAGGCACAGTGATCCTGTGCATTACTGTAGGGAGACAATAAACAGAAAATACTCTCCAAGAAGCAATAAAACGTAAAGAAAGCCATTCTTTTCCAGAATCTTTCTGCAGATTTCTAAAAGTTACTCTCATGTTGTTTCATGGGCAATAAAATCTTTAACACGCCATTCTTTCACAGATTGCTCTTTAATTTTAAGTATGAGCTCATAACAATGAAATATTTAACAACAAACTGTTTGTTAATGGACCAGCTCTGTGGTAGGCCTGAAGCTTGGAGCATGTCTAATGAGAGAATCCACTGGTGTGAAATTTTAAGACTGGCAAAGGAAGAGAAGTGTCTTCTAAGGTTTTATACTGACATGATACAAGGATTGTATATATATGCAAAAGCATTTCTTAATGGGGCTTTTAAGTATATGCATAGTGGATTTCATTTAATTGGGAAATCCATTGTCTTTCTTCTTTTCAATTTTTTAAGTCATGGGCTTTTTAAGATAGTAGAGATCAAGAAAAACCTAGAGTATATCAGTATCTTACTAACAGAGTTGTTCTAGTGGTGGTTGCATAATGTCAGTACCTTTCTGGGCAATCTAATATTTCCAATCATCACATTATATGGTTCTAGTATTTACATGTTTGCTTTGTTTTAGGAAACTTCTGTTCTGTCAAAGATTTAAGTTTATCCCTACTAAAACCTTTTGAGAAAAACAAATGCTTTCAATCTTCTTTCTGTCATTTTCTCTGTACAGTTTTTTTAGCCTCATGTTTGCAAAGAAAGAACTCTCAAATTCCTAACTTCTTTAGGAGAACATAATGCTAAATTCTGCTTGCTATGCTTATGACATGTACAGCAGAAAATGAAGAAGAGTAGAAAAAGACATGTCAAAAACTTTTAAACTATGCACTTTGTCTCACCTAGCTATTGGTTTTAGCTTCTTGTTTTCCTATATAAATCATGGTCCTTTGTACTATAACAGATAATGGACTGCTGTACTACTGGTAGACATTCAGCTATTAAGTAAAAAACATATGGTACGTTGATAAAAACTACAAAGTTCAATATGGCAGATGACTGCTGATTGCTAGCAAAACCAGTCCAGATACCAGTGCAAACTAATTTCTGCTCTGTTTCTCAGAGGAGATATGTATGTATTTGGTTTATGTGTGTTAGCATTTTAGTTCAATTCTAACTCAGCTTTTGAAGAAAATCTTCTGACCAACCCTCCAAATGTGCTTTGATTCATATTTCAGAGCAGTCTCTGGGATGCAAACTGGAGCCTCTTGGATAAAACTAAAACGAAATATACACTCTAGGGATACCTCTAATGCTTTATAACCACTCCTGGGCACTGAATCTAGTCAGTCTAGAGACCACCTGAAGTAATAATCCTTCTAAATGCTTATGGTGTGAATGTCAGCTCCCTAATACCATCTGTTTCTCTGCAGATACAGTCCTGTCGATGTGCATTACTTGCTAATGTAGACATCATTTGCCTCCATGGCCTGAGCAGCTTACATTAGACATGTACCAGGTGTCTCTGTTCTGTGATGCTTCAGAACCATTACTTGACCAAAACCACAAAAAACCCACATGAACTCCTTTATTGGTTGCTTTGATCCTTTAGATCATAATAAATAATAACCGTATGTCAAATAGAGAGATTTTTTTGATAACATATAGGAAGTTTCTGTACATTTTCTAGATAATAAAAATATGGGTAGAACTCCATGTCTATACATCCTGGGTTTTATTCTTATCACTGTATTATAGTTGTCAACTTAGCCACTTCCACTTCTTCCTTCTCCTATCCTTGTATGTATCATACTGGTCTCTGTCATATCAGTTCATACAGTTTACTTCCTTATGCTTGTATTATTTTTGTCTTGTGGTACTTTGAATTCCAGAGACTGCAAAGCTTCCATATACACTTTTTTGTGGGTTGCAGTTATCTCAGGTTTCTTTTGTTCGTTTGTTTTTTTTAACCCAATGTCATTTTCTACTCATCATTTTGTGTTCTACTTAAAACAAAAGTTGTAAAATAGTAAATAATAATAGTAAAGACAGAAGTCTTACAAAGTGGCATCTCTTTTTCTGTTCATAATTAGACAAACAAATACACTTGTTTCAAGTTGGGGGTTTAAATAGGTAACGTCAATGTTAATGTCATCATAGAAATTACTTAGAATAAGTATGCACTTCAGGCTCACTTTCAGTGTTATATATCTTCCAAAAACGTGATAAAGGATCACACCACTCTGCTTGGTCACAATATTTGCAACAAATCTAAGTATCCAATTGAGTGTTTGATAACCAAAGTCAGAAAACAAACTTCTGTTTTTTTTCACAGGATCACAAGCAAGACAGTGCAACTAAAAAAGTGAATTTATTTCATAATAGGTGAGCAACACCTTATTAAAATAAAAAGACACATTTTGATCAGAGGTAATTGCAGCTCTGGTTTGAAGTGAAGGTACAAGGGCTTTGTATAACCTAATGGGAAAAAGGAAATCTAATCTGACTTGATCCCAGCTCCCTCCACTTCTGCTCAGGAGAAATTAAAGGAGATATTTTTTTTTATGCCACTAGAGAATATAATTCAATCTTAATGTCTAAGTAAAGTTCGCTTCCTACCAGACTTCCACTCGTATTTCATGTAGACTGTGGGACAAAGTCTTCTCAAAGGTTGGACAGACAACAAACTTGGATCAGCAAGCTCCAAATACTCATAAAAAGTTCAGATAATAGGCATTCAAATATCCTGAATCTGCATGAAATTAATTTCTGTCCCTTTAGAAATGTGCTTTTCGCTCAGTCATGCACATTTTCAAGATTATCTTTTTTTGCTCTTCAGAGCCTATGAACCAGGTTGATGGAAACAATACATTCAGCTCTAGTAGTTAGCACTGGAGCATGAATATCTACTGAAGAGTGAGGAGCAAAAACAGATTTTAATTTGTTACATCCATTTACTGTGGGGAACTGGTAAGTCCATTATACTTCTAGTGTAGTCCATTATATTACTATCAAGATTATACCCACGAGGTACAGCTGGAGAAGACAAGAAACACAAGACATGAACCAAAAAAACATGACTTGAAATTGGATTTGAAATTTAGCTGTGAATAACTACAGAGAAGAAATCACAACATACTTGTAAAACTTCATTCAATAAGGTTTCAATGTATGCTGATGTAGAAAAAATGCAACAGACAGTGAAGACATAATTGCGTGTACACCCTCAAACTAGATCTTCTCAGTGGAGAAGATTTAGTTTGAAGCTCACCGGAAAACTCACTTTCTTTGGGAGTAACTAGTTCAGCTGGGACTGTGAACTGTAATAGCTCATTCCAGACCCATATATTTTGCACAAACAAGATGAGTGGTGCAAAGATTTCCAAAGTTCACCATAGAAACAGATCAAATTATCAGTCTCTATTCCTCTTCCCTCTTCAGGGGTTCCATCAGTCTTTGTATATCGGAAAATGAAAGCCTATGAAAGTACTGACAGACACTAGAAGAATTATCAAGATAGTGCAGGAAAAATGACATTTCAACCCAGTATGGGAATAATTTCTCTTCTTTTTTACCCATGCACTCACATTGAAAAATGTTCTTATTATTTCACCAAGAAGATATTAAATATAAATAAATAAATATATATATGTATTTCTGGACCGTCCCATCTTGTACCATGATGACAAGTATGGGCTGGTTATCATTGTTCAGTCCCTGTGATTTTTTTTTTTTTTTTTTTTTTTTTTTTGCTGTTTCTTGTGTTATCTATTTACATAAGCAGGAAAGAAAAATAAGAAAGTTTTTCTATTGAAACCTTTGGATTTTGTAATATACCCTAAGGATTCTTTTGGAGATAACCACAACTGTTAGCTAAACTTTGTTTATTTCCTAAGAAAATGATGGCCCCAATTCTGTAAACTCCATATGCATGATTTCCTTGTTAGTTAGCAGGAATAGACCCTTTAGACAATTGCAAGTAAAAGCTTTTTCTATTTAATTAGGAAGCCACAAAAACATGAGGCAGTCCTCCAGGAAAAACTAATTGCACAAGTCAAGGGAACTGTTTAACTGGAGTGATTATAGGGTTGCTGAATATGAGGAAAGTCACAACTTCAGTACAGTAGATATTCCTTTGGTGCCATAAATACATTTTTTAAAATGTTTACCCTGTAGCAATGCAGTTCTTTATCTCCTGTTTTTTAAAAAAAAAGCTTCTATTTCTCTATGGAGAACTTTTAAAAGCTTTGTATTTCAAAACAGTTCTGCTTACACATCATATTTGATGCAAAACTATTTAATTGGGCATTATATAGGCACACATTTAACAGATACACAAGTCTTTTGTTTATCTTATTCTATTCTATCTAATATATAGATATATCTATCTTAATAGAGTATTTTGCTTTGAAATTTCAGGAAGTTAAGATTTTAAGATCTTTACATTTTAAGATTAAGCATATAACCTTCAGAGTCTTGAAAATGGTACAAGGTTTACAGAAAAAAAAAACATTATGATTTCATTACATTATCTTGATACCAAATTATTCTGCTTCTGAAATAATACAAGATAAGTATTCTGCTTCTGAAATAATACAAGATAAGTATCTTAACTCCAGTCATACTGACTGATATGTCTAAATTCTGTGAACTACGTGCAAGGTGCATTTTGGAAAATCTGGTGAGATCTGAAAGAAAAATTTATATTTATACAGTGAGGCACAGATCTTCTTACCTTTCCTCATCCCATTAGTTGGACTGGTAGAAAGGGAACAAATTGAAGCGCTTCTTATTTCAACAAATGGTTGCAAGGACTTCCTCCACCAGAGCAGCATTGTGGAAAAAAAAAAGCCACTCCTCTGCTCCCTCAAAAACAAAGAATAGCACCCTTGTCTTCCTCCTCCTGCTTAGATCCATGTTCCTCCTGCCTAGTTCTATGCTGTGCTGGGCTCTAACAGTACAAGTGGCACCCCCTATAAACCATCCCATCCTAGGCTCTCTGCTGATGACACAGACGCCTCTGAAGACACAGAAGCAAGCTGTAGCTTCAGAGGGATAACTGGGGAGGGGTGACTAGGAGAAAATATGTTGCTCAGAAATGAGAGCTGGTATTCCAGATGAAGCATAGCTTGACTGGAGGAACTGAACTGAACTGAACTGAAAATCCAATGCAGGCCTGTTGGATACATGCCCAAATCCAATTTCCACTCTGGAATCTGATCAATTTACTGCAAAACTAAAATATTAGACCAGTATGTGCAATCAGTCATCTATGGATCCACAGATTTAAAACGAAGCTTTGCATTTAAAGATGATTTTTCAAATACCCTTAACACAGTCAAATCAAAATTAATTTCCATTACGATTAAGCCACCCACTTACCCCTCAGGGAGGTCCAGAGTATTTTCATGCTAAATTTCATATTTCAGACTTAATGTTTTACAGCTCTGGGTCTGGTCAAGGAAAGGTCAACCACAGCAGTTCTGTTCTAAAAAGGGAAAAGCATTCTTAATGGTTTTGTGTTCCAGCATATCTGACCAGCATTTGCTACAGCTTTCCAGCAAATTCACCAGTATACCACTGTAGGGGTGGAAAGTTTTATCCCCCTAAATAATTCTTTCTTAGGGGTGTGACCATCTGAGAAATATAGCATTACAGAAAAATGTTTAGCCACAGAGGCAGTTGGCAACCCTCCTAAATTTTATCTGTCTTATTGCCTGCACATTGTTGTGGACATCTCCACAAAAACATTGTTTTATTTGCCCTAGTTAGCACCCAGCAGTACTCACCTATTTCAATTTTATTGTAAATGCTTGTTATGGTTGTTTTATTACAACATTGCCACAGAAATATACCAGGACATCATAAAACAGATAGATAAATATGATGTTACAATGCATGCACAGGTGGAACAAATTATGATTCTCTAACAGTATCTAATAATATGGGAGAAGATAAGTTCAATATTACAAATAGGATGATAAAAGAAAGTGTGTGTTATGTGATGAAGGCAGTCACAAACCATATTACTTTCTGAGAAAAAACTTGCTGGAACATTTACGCCCTTTCAGAAACACATATATAGGATAAAGAACTTTTATCTGTATTGGGAACATCACTGTTGCCATGAATTTTAATTAGCAGACTGATAAATATATATTTATATTAGTGTGACAGTGTCTTCCAGATACATGAGGCTATCTGTTTTTATTAAGCCTCAGGCCTCAGGAGATAGAAGACACAAGCCAGAACCCACATTCACCTGGACTTAAGATGCAAAGAGGGAAGAAAAATGTATATCAAGTGTACCAGATATGTATAAAACAGAGTATTTCCCACTGATAGGGCATAAATTGTCTTTCTGCCCCATCTTTATACAGCACCTTGTATGATGGGTTCTGCTCCAGTAGGATCCTAGCTTCTATTACTGTCTGAATAAGTAGCATAGAGTGGTTTACAACCACTCTGCGCTTTTTTAATGACAGAGGTTATAGAGCATTTTGCAGATCTGAAGTGGCATCACGTAGGGCTTAGAATTATATTGAACATCAGAAATATTTACCTGTAAATTAAGAAACACTATGCTAGAGTTCAGCTTTAGAAATTCCAGTCAACAAGTACAAGCAGTGTCAGCAGTTCTATAATATCCATATATATGTTTGTGCCCGTGTGTTTGCGCTCATATATATATATCTCATAGAGACATATTCAGGAAGATCTGGAAGTAAGGACAGTAAACTCAGCAGGAGAGGAATGAGCACTCAACCCCATTCTGTCAAAATCATGTACCTTCCACTACATTCTCTTTTTAAAGTATTTTACAAAGCAGTTCTTTAGGACTTTGAAACATCTGCCAAAACTCTTTTGAGGTTTTGATTTCTAATGTCATTTACGTCACCTAAGCTGGGGATAAACCATAATATAATTTCTTAGCTTAGGTTGACATATGGTATTCCACTGTTTCTGGTTACTTCTGCCACAAAAAGACATCAACTACTTTCACTGAATATCACTGAAATTTTTGGAGTTGGAAGGGACCATAGAGATCATCTAGTCCAACTCCCCTGCCAAAGCAGGACCACCCAGAGCATGTCAGAGCATGCCTCTCAGGACTGCATCCAGTCGGGTCTTGAAAATCTCCAGAGAAGGGGACTCCACAACCTCCCTGGGCAGCCTGCTCCAGGACACCGTCACCCTCACCGTG
>BJBW01007843.1:0-15480 GCA_004320125.1 Scolopax mira
ATCCCTGGAGGTGTTCAAGAGACGAGTTGACATGGTGTTTGGGGATATGGATTAGTGTTGGGTTGGTGTTGTTTCTGGGTATGGTGTGGGGTTTGTGTGGGGTTTTTGGTTGGTTCTTTTTTGTTTGGTTGTGTTTTTTTTCATTGGTTGGACTAGATGATCTTAAAAGGTCCCTTCCAACATAGAGGATTCTGTGATTCTATGAAAAGCCCTCTTTAGTCCACCGACCTGTGGAGTCTACTTCTCCCCATGCAGTGGTTCTCTGCACATCTGGCAATGGAAAGGCAGCCTCACGGGCCAATTCCTCCCAACATCTGCCTGCAGCACCCACTTACATGGCTCATGGAGGCTGGAAACTTGCTACTTACACTGGGGACTTGCAGATAGATTTCAAGGACTTGGATCCTGCCTGAGCCACCCCACCATCGCAGTGACCACCGGCTCCGAAGCCGATGGGGCCACATGGAGCTGGAATTGCTCTGGGAGCCTGTACCAAACGCATCACACTTGTCAGGGTTTCGGGGAGGAGGAATCTGGGGAGTTTTCAGGAAGCTCTATCTTGGAGTGGAGCCACAGGGAAACGCTTTTCCACCGTCAAACTGTGAAGGCTTTGGGGGAGATGGGAAACGCATGGAGCTGGAGGGGAAACCTAATGAGTGCTGAGAGCTTTATAACACAGACAGGTCTTGGGCTCAGCAAGCATCATGCCATGCACAAAATGCTTCTTCATCATTTCTTTCCCTGTCTTCTCTGGCATCCAGTCCCTTTCTCCTCTCTGAATAAAAATGGATCTATGCTTTTCGCAGTAGGAAAGCGTGTGAGCTCTTCCAGGAGCTCGTCAAGGCAGGCAGCCCTCATGTCTCAGCGTAGCTGGACAATCACAGAATGACAGCATTGGAAATAAAATTCCTCACGCTGAAATCAGGCAGGATTCAGGCTGGGGGAAGGGACTGAAGGCAAAGTTAGTTTTAATTGGTTTGGTATCAATTACTGAAGTTCTTCTCAAGAGTTGAGAGTGGTTTTGGTGCAATAACGATGTTGCAATACTTGCACTACCTAAGGATTTTGGGGCTATTCTTAGGAGAACAAAAATGGTGACATTCCATGACCTCAAGCGTGAAATATAGTTTGGGCCAGGTTCATTTTCCATTTTAAAGCACCCTTCAGACATCCAGGGGCTTTAGAAGACACCTGCTGCGTGAGGAGCCAGATATTCAGCACACAGAGGGCAACTCCTGGAGAGCCTCTGGGAATGACCACCACATCTGAGGGGTCACACACCATCAGCCACTCAAGGGGCTTGCTCCTTGTCACCTGCCTAGCCACTGTAGGGAAGGCTACAGTGCTCTTGACAGTCATGACCCTGCTTGTGTGAGCACCTTCAAACCAACCTTCCTGCTGCTGTATCTCATGGTTGCAAGGATGTCCTTTCCCTGGTCCTTCAGGCAAAAGGCTTTCTCTAATTCTGCCCCACATCTCCCAGACTGTACCCACAAGCAGCCCCTCACTCTACAAAGCCATAATTAACCCACACAGCCCGGCTCCTGCTCCTACCACCATCAGGAATGGGCTCCATCTCCCAGATTAAAGATTAAAACACTTTAAGAAAACCCCGTATCAGACAGTAGCACATCGCAATATTTAGCACATGTATGACTACGGCATGGCATGGCCCATCCCATCAAAGGCACCATCCATGTAGGGCAAGCACATTGTCAGACACCAAGTTCAAAACCCTCCAGAAGGTCTGAAACGAAGAGACCAGATACAGGGGAAGGACTTTGGCATCTGAGCATAACAGAGCAGGACTCGGGGAGGACGATGCTCTCGCCAAGGGATGGTGATGGCAAAGGGAAGCAGCAGCTGCCACCATGCAGACCAGGAGGACAGGCACCATTGTCACACCAGGGAGGTCTTTGGCCACTATCCAGTGCCAGGGCCACCAGGGAAGCCCCAATACCCCTGGGGTTTGCATCACACGTGCTCACTTTTATATTTATCAAATCACAAATATATAATTATGTTGTTTTTTTTTTCAACTTTCCACTCTCTTAATACAAGCTCTGTACAACTCTTCCCTTCATGTGGGTTTTGAGCCCACCTGAGACCCTCTGCTGCACTGCAAAACCCTGTTAGAACCCAGTTACCATTTCATGATGCAGATGTTCAAGCTGTTTGTTAGACTACAAAGGGCTACTTCATAATTTTACCAAAGACAAGTGTCTTGTTAACAGAACAACAAATATAGACACAAAACCAAAAATTATAAGCTTAAATGAGCACAGAGTCTCACTATTAGAGAAGAAGAGCCAAGGACAAGCAGCATTAATTTACACAAAACGTCTCTAGACCTACAGTTGCAGAAATCTGAACTACTGGAATTCATCATCTGGAAGGCAATGAAAATCAGACAGAAACTATTATAAGCCACAGATGCCAATTATACACACAGAATTCTGTATATAACCATGATCTGCAAAAAAAAAAAAACCCACCCAACCAAACCAGTCATCCTCCTGCTTGTCTGTGCTCAGACAACAACCGCGGCAGCGAGGAACAACCTGGGACTCACCGTCTGGCCCTTCGCTGCCTTTACTCCTTTTATTTCGACGGACGCGTCTACCTTCTTCTCCAATGTGCAGCTTTTCCTCAGGGTGGAAGAAGTTCAGCAAGGCCAGCTGAAAAAAAACCAAAAAAACCAAACCAGAAGGTCAAGTTTCAGTATCTTTGGCAAGGAAGGTTTAGCTCAGCAGAGAGATCGGAGCCTGAGCGGCAAATCCTTTCCATCAGGGATAGCTCTGCTGAGAGATGGCAGCTCATGGATGCCCAACTCATCCCCAAGGGCCACTGCAAGGAGCTGTGTCCCCTTGGAAGCAGCGTTAAGAATTGGGAAAAACTCAACCTGAAGGGTTTGGGCAGGGAGGAGCATCCCCCCTGGGGCACAGGGGGGCTGCAGGGACAGGGATGCAAGCGGCAGCAGGAGAGGTCCATAGCTGGAAACAATCAAACACCCCCAACACCAATGCGATCCCTTCTAATTATTCTCTGCAAAACTTGCTCAATCCTGGAGCTCTTTCACCAGTATTACTCACTGCCAGTAAGTTTTTCCTCTTTCAAGCTCTCTTCTGCAAGCCTCATTAGCTACTGAGATTCAAAGGTCTTCAGGGACCTTTAAATCCAATTCAATATACCACATAAATTAACACTTTAAACCTAGAGCAAGTACGTCTTTATAACACGATTTTTGCCAGGAGGCAAAAATTTTATGTAGCGACCTCTTATTCATGAAAAAAATAGCTGCTGCATTAAAAACTCTTTGACAGTTATTAAATCAACATCCCTCCTCAGAAAATGGAATTTTGGTTTAGAAACTTGACGGGCCCTCCCAGCTACCCCAGGGCGCGGCAGCTCATCACCAGCGGCGTTTTCCCCAGCTATTCCCACTTCCTCCAACAAGGAATTTCACGAAAGATGAATTCGGAGCCAAACACCTTGTTCTGTGTGTAACCGCAACCGCCTCCCACCAGGATGGGGTTTTCTTTATGCCGAAGAAACCCGCTCGCGGTTATTTAAGCCATAAATACACCCACAAGCCAAATACAGCCCAAGACGGGGAATGAAGAGGCTTCAAAAAAGCAGCCCCAAAGGTTATCGAGTGCGTTATTGTTCTCAGAACAAAACCTGTGCCATCAAAAGCATCTTTGAGATAGCAGAGGAGAATAAACTTTGGTGAATGGCTAGTTAAAAGAGTGGCTCGTTAAGCTACAGGCCATAAAAGTCCCTATCAAAAGTAATGATCGTTGCCTTTGACGTGCCCCAGGGCTCTCGCCCCTCTTCTCCCACTGCCTGGGGTACAGGGGGGTGCACCCCTCCTGCTCTGCACACAAATGCCAATTCCTGAGTTATTTCCCCCACCCACACCCTTCTTTCAGCCTACGAGCATCCCATTCCTGCTTCCTACATTCGCTTTACTCCAACGAGCCCCAGCGCGGCCTCATGAATGGGATTTGGGAAATCATAGGGTTTCCACAAAAAAACCCCAACCCAACACCCAAACCAAACAAATCAAAGGGTTTCCCAAATTCCTAAGCTGTTGCTATTTATTTCCTCCTGGGTGCAGGCAGGCAGGTCTGCATTTACCCCAATTCCTGATGTTTTCTCATTGCAACGATGTCGTGTCCAAAAGGACCCCAAACCACTGGGGGACGGGCTGGGACCGGCTCCCCGCAGCACCACCATGAGCACAATTGCACTTATAAAAGTACCTAAAAAGCAATGACAAGGACAAGCCAGCACTTACCCACGTAGGGAAGGACCAGTCCCAATGTCAGATAGAGAAAGGAACTCTCATTCACAACGAGCCTTGGTGAATGGAGGGAATAAAAGGCCTAGATTCCCTCTGCCCATCTTCCCTCCCCTCCCACATCCCACAGGGAGCACCATCAGCACCTTCCATAAAAAACAGCAGGGAAAGAGATGAGCAAAAAGTGAAGGGTTGTCTTTTTTTTTTTTTAAACCACTCATTTAAGTCAAGATGAAACACTGTAGAACTAATTGAAGGAACAAACTGCATGACAATTCAGGTTAAAACTGCAACGAGACCATTCGTGCTGCTTTTGAATGGGGTTATCACTTGGTTCTCTTATTTCAGCTTTACAAAACCCAGCTAAATAAAAGCACTGAAAAGGCAGCAGTGGGGAAGGAGCCCCTTGAGACCTGCAGTTTCCCACCCCACAGTCACCCCACTGCCCTCAGCCGGGGCGACACATGAAGCTGCTCCCAGTACTGAAGCTAAAAAACCCCACATTTTTCATCTGGAGGAGATTTTGTAATGGCATCAATCCTAACTGTGTCAAAAAAACCCCAAACCCCACAGGTTTGCCTTCCCCTGCTATTACAAGGGCAACATCCACAAGTTTGAAAAGCTGCAGCAAAATATTCAGCTCATCCCACGCCACCTCCTCCTCTGCATCCCAGCACTGACACAGACATTAGTGATGAATTCACCGGGGTGAGATTTGGGTTTTTTTTTTTTTTCCCTGCCAAGCATAAGCTGGATCCCCTCGTGCCATCCTCCCACCCAGGCTGTAAAGAAAGAGAACTACTCGATGGGTCTTGGAATTATTCAGAGAAAAAGTTTCACCTGGAAAATCATCAGGATTTGGCAAAGACGAAAACACCCTGGTTTCTCATTTTGATTGATGAGTTTTATTGTTTTCAGTGAAACAATCAAAATTTCTTAAGAGACTTGAAAGCTTTTCCCAATCTGAACAAACCCATTTAAGTTTAGTCTCAGAAGGGGAAATACAAGAGATTGACACAACATGTTCATTTTCCTGGACAGTTAATCAAAATAACTGTTCTATTCCCAAAGTGGTTTTAAACTGGAAGAGGGGAGATTTAGATTAGATATTCAGAAGAAATTCTTTCTTGTGAGGGTGGTGAGGCACTGGAACAGGTTGCCCAGAGAAGCTGTAGCTGCCCCATCCCTGGAGGGGTTCAAGACCAGGCTGGATGGGGCTTTGAGCAACCTGGTCTGGTGGGAGGTGTCCCTGCCCAAGGCAATGGGCAATAAAAATAACTTATGACAGCAATTGTGACCACACCAGCTCTGAGCACACACTGCTTTGGGACCAATCCCTGTGAAAAGGAGCTTTGCTGAAGAAGCAACACTCCAGTCCTCCGTGTTTAGCCTGGTAATGAACACAACCCCTGTGAGCAGAAAGATAGAAGAGTTTGTCCTAGGAGCTACTACATAATTATGCAAGCAATGACATTTAACTTGTGGTGACCAACATATGAGGGTTCAAAGATGTCCACCTCTGGATGGAGGGAGCTGCTTGGGACCGTTCTCCAGAGCTCAGCACAGGGCAAAGGACGGCCAAGCTCATAACAACCCTGACCCCACTCAGCTGTGAGCTCCCTGGGTCAATGAAGGAGAAGTTTCTCTCTGACAGCTCAAGGGGTCTGTTGTTCCAGGGGCTGCAGCTGCAGGAGGTCAGGGATGCTCGGCCACCGGGTCAGCCCGAGAAGGGCCACGCTGGCCAGCTGGGGACCGGCCACTGGCACAGCTGCGCCGGTCGGAAAAGCGAGCGATGCTTTTTCCATTCATCAGCGAGATGATGAATTGAGATACGATTAATCATCATCTTCAACTCTCAGCTCTTGGACGCCGCAGCTTTTTGGTCTGGCCGGAAGGGTGCGTGTTGTTGTGTCTCAGATTAAACTCATCGACTCCCTGTTATTTGGTGTGGCCGCGACAAGGGAGAGGACTTGCAGAGCAGAAGGAGCAGATGTTTGCCACCCATCTAGCAAAATGCGAGGCTGCCACACAGACAGAAGCAGGAGGAGAAATGACCTTCAGCGAAACACTGCTGGCTGGACGCTAGAGCACTGCTGAAAGGAACACTTCACATGTCTGAAAAAAACAGGCTGAGCCACAAGGATGGCTTCTGGGGTCCCCCTCCTTGCACGGGGGACAAAGCAGGGGGCTGGGTAGGTGTCCTGGTCGATCCACCGCAGCCATTCCCACGGCTGAACACCTCATGGCATTTTAAAAACACACAGAAACGTTTTGCACAAGTAGGAATTGCATCCGTTTAGGAAAACATGGAGCAAACAGGCTCGCCAGGCTCGATCGGGCAACTTGCCCGCTAAACTCGGGTGCCCCACACTCGTCCCCCTAATTGTGGCTCACAGTTTGGAGGCGCAAGACCTAGACCTTTGCCAGGTCCAGAAGGAGAGATAGTAGAGTTGGTGGAGCAGGAGTGTGGGTGGCCCCAGCCCAAGGGGACAATTATGTGCAGGGCTACGCAAACACATCTGCGCTGGCCAAGCTCCTCTGCCAGGGAAGCAGCTGGAGCTGGGACACCATGGCCGTATCATCCAGCCTTTCTGGGGTGGTCTAAAAGAAATAGGACCTGTTGGAGAGGGTCCAGAGGAGGGCCACAAAGATGATCAGAAGGTTAGAGCACCTCTGCTACGAGGACAGGCTGAGAGAGTTGGGGTTGTTCAGCCTGGAGGAAAGAAGTCTCCGGGGAGACCTTAGAGCAGCTTTTTAGTATCTGAAGGGGGGCTAACAGAAAACTGGGGAAGGACTTTTTAGAAGGGCATGTAGTGATAGGACAAGGGGTAATGGTTACAGACCACAAGAGGGGAGATTTAGATTAGATATTAGGAAGAAACTTTTCACTACAAGGGTGGTGAGACCCTGGCCCAGGTTGCCCAGAGAAGCTGTGGCTGCCCCATCCCTGGAGGGGTTCAAGGCCAGGCTGGATGGGGCTTTGAGCAACGTGGTCTGGTGGGAGGTGTCCCTGCTCAGGGCAGGGGAGTGGAACTGGATGATCTTCAAGATCCCTTCCAACCCAAACCATTCTGTGACTCTAAATTATCCTCCTGGCCCATCATTCCACTGAAACTCCTCATCCTCAAAGGCACAGAGGATCGATTCTCTCAGCCTCTGTACTTGTAGAGTGAGAGTATTTCTGAGCAGCTCAGCCAGCACATACCTGCTCCCAAAAAAGAAGTCGTATTTTCTCTGTAATTACACAACAGTGACAGAAAAGTTTGGAACAATCCCCATTTCCCTCCTCCCCCAACCTAAAGCCCTCAAATTACCTTAATTTTAGAAACACCATGTAAACCCATTATGAGTCCACACTTTTCATCAAGAAAATCACTATAGGATGGGAAAAGGTCAAAAAGCCAAGACAGGAAAAATCCCAGGGGAAACCGTACCTCAAAATAACCTGCAAAACAATAGTACAGGGTCTGGCCTCACCAGAATGAATCTGTTCTACCTTGGTTTTTCTCAGCAAAATAGAGAAAAACAAAGGCATGCATTCAAATGCAGTGATTTTCTCTGTAGCCAAATGCAGAACTTGCTCTGCAAACGTAAAACAAAGCCACTCTGGGACACTGAGGGACCAGAGTGAGAACCCCCAAAATAATGCAGCCTGCAGTTACTCAGAATCTGGTTTCTAAGGATGGACTTACATGTTTCACACACTACAGAAGTAAGAATAGATATTTCTGTGTGTGTGTGTGTATATATATTTAAGGTACCATAAAATAGGAAGCTTTCTTCAAGCTATGAAACCCAAATGGACCATGGAATTATGGCTGGATACACAAACGACATGCAATAAGAAAAATGATGTTGAAATTACTCTTAAGGTTTGTGTATTTAATTGCATCCCTCTGCAAATGCCTGAAATAACCTACAACCCCCAGAAACACTTTACAGGCAATGAAGATCCACTGGACACCAAGGGAATGTATTTTCCAACGGTCAAACAGCTTGAAAATGAGAGAAGTGGAAAAATATAACCCGATCTATGCGATTATGCACAAAAGGCATGGTTTTTTCCTTAGGCAAAAGACAAGTTGGTGGGAAGGACTACTGGGCTTTTTCCTGATTAACAGCAGAATTGGGAAAAGCACGCAAGCTTTCAGATGCACAATCCCTTTTCGGCAAAAAATGCATTCTTATGAAGTTTTTCAGAGCACATTTATCACTAACAAAACCTCCAAAGATTTCTCCACATGCTGCATTACAAAGTTGGCTTCCAATTAGTCATGAGAAAGCTTCAGACCTAAGCCATAAAACCCACTCTCTCCTACAGCACAATATCTTAAAGCACCAGAGGAGAAAAAAAGAAAAAAGTATGAAATCATCCTCTTGCATTATTATTATTTAATGGCATTGTTCAAGTCAAATTCCCTCATCATTTGCAATTTTGGAGCCTAATAACGAGCTCAAGCTCTGCAGAGGCATTCTTTGCAAGCAGTACTGTTGTTTTTCTGGCGCTCTGAAGTTCAGCCGTCGGAGGTTGCGGTTCAGAGTAGCAGCTACTTGAATATCAGCCCCATTGTCCTCCATCAGAAATTCGCCTCTGGTAACACGTGGTGCAAAAAAAAAAAAAAAATTAAAAAAATAAAGTAGATTATTTATTTTCAAACAGACTAGAAAGAAGCTTGGGGAGTAGCTTTGCTTTACTGAGAAAAAAAAAAGAAAACCCATTCAACATATTTTAAGCCTTGTTTTTGTCATCATTACTTTTTTTCTCATAAAAATGCAAGCGAAAGAGTAAACAATTCCCATTTCAACATGACAAAAATTTAGACACGATGTCCTGTCTGATGGCAAGACATGCCACAGCCCTGAATGCAAAACCCTTGTGCCGTGACATACACCACGAGCCAGAACACGGTCAGAGATAACAATGGAGAGAGTAGAGATTACACTTTCTCTAAACTGGAATCCTCATAACCCATCTTCCTCCTCCAAATCCAGTGTTTTCAGCCCACTTTGGCTGCACGCATCCTTTCCAGGGGATTCTGGAGGAGGTTACACACCGTCCTCTGCTAAATCCTCCACTGGACTTTATTCTGCGTGAAGGTCCAAGTATGGTCCTCTCCCCCAAGATCGCCCATAACTCTTCTCATCCCTGTTGCTTCATCTTGCTCATCGCTCCCTGTCATCCTTCCTCCCCTCCTGACGCCAGCTTCATCCCCGCTCTCACCAGCCATTTACCCCGAAACCTGAGGTCCCAGGGGCACAAACCATCAGCTTTGAGTTGATAGGAAATCGCACCACAATTCCTCCCTCCTTCTGATCTTCACAAAAGGATCCTTGCTGAGCTTTTAAGACTTAACGATGATCATCAAAAGCTTTTTTCTCCCAAAGCTATGAGGCAAAGCAAGTCTATAGTCTAGAGAATAAAAACACCAGTGATGCTAATGAGTTTATCCAAAGCCAGGTGGGTGGAAGGAGAGACTGAGTGATTCCTCCAGGCAGGAGCTGTAATGGTGGAGCCACCTCCATCCCAATACTCATGAGGAGCTTCATAACAAGTAATGACCAAGGAACCAAACAAATATCCTGGCTATTAGATAACAGAAATGACCTTAGTTTCACAGATGGAGGCGGACCAGGTAACACCACGGACCAGTGGCACTGCACCAGCTGCTGCCAGCGGGCAGGAACGTTCATCTTGGTAAATCTACAGCCCTTAACATGCCCCCGTGGCTTTTAAGATGCAGATTTGAGATGCTTTCGATCTGCCGAGCGTTTCTGTCCTTGGGTTGAAAAGCCTTTCCAAAGAGAACTGCGCAATCCCCGTTTTTCAGAAGGCCAGTGAGTCACGCTCCCGGGTCTTCTAGGCACTGTGGTAACAGAAAATCATTAGAGAACAATAAAAGAAGAGGCAGCATATTTTCCTAAGTTTTTATTGGTATTTTAACTTCATTACCCAGGAAAGCCACTGTATTTTTCAGCACAGAACATTAAATCCAATTGCCAGTTATCGGTTTAAGCCTCGTTACAGACCGACGAACACAGTGAATTAATTGCTATTGGAGGGTATAATGCAAGTCTCAAACTTTTCTTCAGACCTGACCCCTTCTCAGAAACCTCTCTCCCTCCCCCTCTTTTTAATGCATTACAGAGCTTTAAGTAGTAGTCCTAGATACATGAAAGTGGGCATCTTTTCACACACTGCAAAACCCTCACGGTTACAGCTACCGACCTTTCACTGTCAAAATTGATAACCTGTCCCAAAGAAAGGAAACCACAACATAGATTTCAAAATTTCATTTGAACTTCAGTAGTGAAACGGCTAGATCAAATTAATCCACCAAATACCACACCATTTTCCATAAACAAGCCTATCTTCATAACAAAAGCACATTTTTTTTCTCCTACCAAAAGACCCTCAAAACCAGAAGAAAGCCACTCTCTTAACATCTACTATGGGTAAGCAATTCCAGCAATGCAGAGAGGAAGGCGGGATAAAGGTGTACATTGATTAAACCACAACTAAAACTGCCCAGCTCATGATATAAGAATCTCTTCCCACCTATTTCCCACAATACAATGATGTCTCACGGTAGTTTCTTTAACCATGTCAAGTCATGCACAAGGACAGGTTGGGGGCTGACCTGCCGGAGAGAAGCTCAGAGGAAAAAGATCTAGGAGTCCAGGTGGATAAAAGGATGACCACGAGCCAGCAATGTGCCCTTGCGGCCAAGAAGGCCAGTGGCATCCTGGAGTGTATCAGGAAGAGTGTGACTAGCCGGTCAAGGGAGGTCATCCTCTCTCTCTGCCCTGGTGAGGCCCCATCTGGAGCACGGGGTCCAGTTCTGGGCTCCCCAGTTCAGGAAGGACAGGGAACTGCTGGAGACAGTACAGCAGAGGGCTACAAAGATGATGAGGAGGCTGGAGCATCTCCCTTATGAGAAAAGGCTGAGGGATTTGGTCTGTTTAGCCTGGAGAAGACTGAGGGGGAGGATCTGATCAATGCCTATAAAGGCGGGGGTGGGAGTCAAGAGGATGGGGCCAGTCTTTTTTCAGTGGTGCCCAGTGACAGGACAAGAGGCAATGGGAAGAAACTTGAAAATAAGAAGTTCCATCTCAACATGAGGAGGAACTATTTCACTTTGAGGGTGGCAGAGCCCTAGAACAGGCTGCCCAGAGAGGTGGTGGAATCTCCTTCCCTGGAGACATTTAAAGCCTGCCTGGACATGTTCCTGTGGGACCTGCTCTGGGTGGACCTGCACTGGTGGGGGGTTGGACTAGATGATCTCTAGAGGTCCCTTCCAACCCCATATCATTCTGTGATCCGAATAAATCAGCACTTCCCATAAATTTAGCTTAGTTCAATATATAACATACCCAATATTTGTATTTCCACCACTGACACGTTTCTACTTTTCCAATTATCAAGTGCCTTGGTCTGGAGGTGAGCTGGAGGACATTGGAGGGAGGCACTGCAGGCAGACATGGCCTCAGCATCTACGCACAGCACAGAGAGAGGGCTGAGCTCTCCGATTACTACACCTGTTGGCATGGAAAGCTAAAAACACAACCCAGATGTGAGGTAGAACAAGGTCAAAGCTGAGTTTGACACCATAAATGAAGACACCTGTAATAAATTTTTTTTTTTTTAAGGGTGTCAAGAGTAAGAGATTCCTGCTGCTGGCTTCCCCATCCAGGCACAGCAGACCTGCAGGAGCCCACCACTTCATTGGGAACACACTGGTTAAAACGCCGAAAAGTATCAATGTCAGTGCAAGGTAAAGGACTTAAATCAGTTCCTTTCGTCTCCCAAGGAAATCAAATTTAGCTGTGAACCAGTGCCAGACAGAGATCTGCTGTCTATTAGTATGAATTCTCAGTTTTTCACATTTTAATTAGCCTTCATAGTCTTTTTCAGTCCCATATTCAGCCAGCTGGGCTATGTCCCCCTCCATATGGAGGTCACGGTTTCTTCTCCTGCATACCAACAGCAATTCTTTTCTTATTTTAGCATTTATATTATCAAAGCATTTGTGCACAGCTAAAAAGCCCTGCGCACGCTTGGTTTGGGGGGAAACCCTGTAAACTTAAGTGACTCAATATTAGCTGTATTTTCTCCTCTTCTCTGTGTCTCCATCTGTGCTTTTGCTCATGCTTTCTCACGACATGGATCTTCTCCAGTACATCTAGGACAGCCCAAGGTCAATGGCATAATCTTCCTCAAAGCCATAACACCTTTTAAAAATCCTATCAAAAATCAGGTGCTCCTCCAGCAAAGAGCTCCAGGGCTCTGTTGCCCTGTGAAATAAAGAGCCAGGCTTTCTCCAGCCTCCAAAGGTTCACCTTCAACCACTCTTAGGTCTCCTCCTCTGGAGAAAGTTTCCTTTTGCCATGTTTGAGAACATTTTTAAGAGTACCTGTCACATTCTGTTAGCTGTGACAGAAAGACTGATCTCATCTGGCTTCCCCAATCAATAGAATGAACCATAATGAGATGGAGAGACCATTCCCAGAAGATGTCATCAGGCCACTCTCCACTGATTACACTTTTCTTCTACCCAAAGCCTTCAACTTGCACACGTTCAGACATTTCTTATGAGACAGGAGCACTGAAGTCCCACCATCTGAGAAGAACAGCTTCCTGGATGGTCTTCTCTTTTTTGAACCCCATCTCTAAAGCAGACACACACTCAAGATGATAAAGACACCTCTTCCTGCAAGAAGTGATCAAATGGCAGAAAAGACACAACCAGATCCTGCTCTGGGGATTTCCGTGGAGAATATGGCTGCAGTACAGAATTTAGGACATGTTGCACTTCTCTGGTATAAAGTTCTACATAAACCCATAGCTTGAGATGGCTGCAGCAAAGAATGGGCTGGGATTCACTCACTAAGATGATCCCAACAGTAGGAAGTTAAAGGAAAACAGTTGTCAGATTGGATCAGTTGGAACTGATGAACTCAATTCTGCCCCTGCTACCAGACACCCACTCCTACCCTTTTCTCCTTTTTGAAATCTTCAAAACTCTTCATAATTTTGAAATCTTTCTGCTATAAACTGTTCAGATAGATGAATTTTAAAAAACATTTTCCCCTGCTCTAAAACAAAACAAAGACTTCCTGTTAGAAGTGCATTTTTCCTTTCAGCACAAGGGTTTTAAAATCTTATTTTCTAAATCTGGATGTTAAAATTGGCCTTCAGCTATGATTAATTTTTATGACATTTTATTGGAAGGCAAAAAACGGAAGGGAAGGAAACAGGAGGAGGGAATCAAGTAGTCCAAATCAAATAGCATTACCATTAAAAGAAAAACAAGTCCACTGTAAATGTAACATCCATGAAATAATGCATCCAATACCAGGATAAAAAGTCCACTACAGCAACTGGGAAATAATCTCAATTAAATTATTACCTGTGCATTTAAAATAGTTTCCACGCTCAGGCCCTTAATGAAAATAAAAAAAAACAACCACACAGAAAATTGATAATAATTAATTGCCTGCTTTTTCATTGCTGATTCCCATCATGTGTGGAGCAGCCCTAATGGCAGGGCCACGGCGATGTGCCCAGACCTGCTGAGTCAGCACGTCACACAGTTCACAACCTTCAACTTCAATTGCTTTTTAAAAGACATCTACTTAGACAGTGAAGCTTTTAACACCCATTCCCATACCTGCAGGAACGCACGACGTTGCGGTGGGGAGACGGAGGCTGCCAGTTTAATTCTATAAAATCAATCTGCTCAAATAAATTATGCTTTACTGCCTAATTAATCAGATCCAGCGCAATTAGCATCAAAAAAGAGGCTATGATCTCATGCAAACAGGATTAAAAGCCCTGAGAGTGCTTGTTTTGTTTTGGGGCACGGTGATGCAAACAAGTCACCGCAAGGCAGAGCTGGGGTGCGGTGCCAGCAACGCTCCCGGAGCAAACGGGATACAGCACGGGAACGGGGGGAGGAAGAGGGAATCAGAGAACATGTAGAGTTGGAAGGGACCTTAAAGATCATCCCAGTTCCAACCCCTATGTCCTGGGCAGGGACACCTCCCACCAGACCACGTTGCTCAANNCCAGGGATGGGGCAGCCACAGCTTCTCTGGGCAGCCCGTTCCAGTGTCTCACCACCCTCAGAGAAAAGAATTTCTTCATGTTATCTGATTGAAATCTCCCCTTTTTCAGTTTAAAACCCTTTTCCCTCATCCCATGGCTCCACTCCCCAATAAAGAGTCCCTCGCTTCTCCTGCAGTCCCCCTTCAGGTATGTCCCCTCGAGCTGTGGTTCCAGGGACACCCAGGTACCGCTCAGCACATGGCACCTGAGAAGCAAGTTGCCTCCAGATAAATGCTGTCCTTGCCAAAAACTGAAATTATGCTGCTGTTTAGATACCTCCTGGCTTGGCATCCCCGGCTGCAGTAGCTCAGCTGGCAGTTTTTATCTCCTCTGGAAGCAGAGACACCCGGAGCACGTTCCTTTGTCCCCAGCACCCACCAAGACCACCGGCACGAGGAGAGAAAAGCCACCCACAGCAGTTCATGTGTGGCTGCTTCAAAAGATAAAGCCCTCATCAGCCTGACCTGTGTCGTCTCATCGCTCTGTGTCATTTGGGCAGCCGAGAAAGCAAGAGGTGGCATGTAGAAACACCGGGAAAATTCAGGATACAACAGGAGGGGCTGACACCCATCAGCTGGAAATCGCTCTTTTTGCTGCCAAGCACCTTCTCTTCAGGAGCTCTGATGGCTCTGCAAGAGCTGTGAGGGAGCTAACGGTGCCTGGCTGAGCTGAACAAGGAACACCAGGATGTGCTGCAGAAATGGAAACTATGGGAGAAAAGCTGGGAGGGATTTCAGGAATCTCAATTCTCCATAAAACGCTATCTCACACAGTCGCTCCCCAGCGCCGGCACCGCGGGCATCCTCAGCCATATTCCAGGATGAGCTCCCTTCCGGGGCTGACAAAACAAAATAGATCATAGAATCATACAATCATCTGGTCTGGAAAGGACCTCCAAAGGCCATCTAGTCCAACCGCCCCGCAGTCAGCAGGGACACCCCCAACTGGACCAGGTTGCCCAGGGCCTCATCAAGCCTCCACTTCTCCAGGCTGCACAACCCCAGCTCCCTCAGCCTGTCCTCGGAGCAGAGGGGCTCCATCAGGTCCATGTCCTTCTTCTATGGAGGGCTCC
>BJBW01007843.1:15535-28719 GCA_004320125.1 Scolopax mira
GTGAGGTCTCACCAGAGCAGAGCAAAGTGGCAGAATCCGGCTGCGCTTGCTGGCGTAAGGAACAGGCAGATTCATAATCAGAGAAAAACATTCTCCATTTGGTCTCTCTGTGGAAGTAGGAGGAGTGCTGGTAACCAAAATACAGCTGCACCAAACCACCCCATCCTCTGGTCCATGGAGGAGGAGGAGGTGGTGGAGTGGGCACGGCACTAAGAAGTGCATTTTAAAGCCAAGCAAAGGAATTACATTATCTTTCCTTCAAACCAACCTCAGTCATGCCACCGGGTCTCCAGCTGCGGGCAAGAGAAGCAGCAGCACGAGACAAGAAAGGAGAGACATTCAGTTTTTGTGCAAGCCAAGCCTTTCTCGCTTCGGGGCTTTGATGTGACGAAGCAGAGAGCCCTCTCTCTGGAAGGGGCGAGAGTGGCGACGGCATGATACCACGCACAGCAGCAGCTTCTCCCCCTGCGAGGGTCTGTAGGGTGTCAGACCATCCAGATGTTTCCATCCAGCCCACCAGGGCCAGCTGCTGCACAGCTGCCTCGGGTCAGGCTTTGATAGCTCTGGTGCGAGAGCAGCAGCAGGGAAGCGCTTGCTCGTGGCTCAACTCACAGGTTCCTACTTTCTAAAATGCTTTTTGCATCGTCCCACTTCTGCTGAGAGGAGGTAAAGTGTTTAAGTGTTATTTTAAGCTGGGGGATGCTGCTTGTGCCACTGCAGTAGCTGCCTTCTCCATCCTATGGACACTGCAAACTGAGGCACGGAAAGATTAAGTCACTTTCTGAAGGTTAAAATAAGTCTAGGGGAAAAAAAAAATAAAAATCATAAACAGTTCTGCCCGTGCCCAATTCCCAAAGTAAGGACTAAGCTGGCTTGTAAGATTTGCAAGCTGGCCCTTCAGTCTTTCTGAAATATCACTTACCTCTTTACTCCCCATACTGTAAAGCTCAACATTCAATTTTAAGTGTACACACAGTGCATGAGGCCATCCCTGACCTGCTCTTCCAAAGTGGACCCTGCCAGTTCTTCCCCAGGAAAACCTAGGTTTGCCACTCTTATTTATTTTTTTTTTTTACAGTCATTCATTTTATCCTCTTTTCACCCAGAAAAATGCTGAGCACCAGATATGGACGAGGTAAGGGTTCAGTATCAACCCATGTCCTGCTGGCAGTGAAGCTTCAGGGGTAGATGGGTAAATATATATATATAGAGAGAGAGAATTATACATATATATATATATATATATACACACACGCACACACACATACATATAGATACACACATAAATTGTGCTGTAGAAGAGGAAAATTAGGAAAACAACCCACTCCTGCAGCTGGGGAGTATTTTCCTACTTTTCTGGGTGAGACGCACAGCTACATCGCTTGGGGCTCAGTATAAGAAAAAAAAAAAAGAAAAAAAATACTGTTTACAGACAGAATTTTGCAACTTCTCCAAATGTCACCCCGGGTCATATTTTGCTCACGATGGGGACACAAAACCTGAGTAAAACTCCCAAGCCTGGGCGGCCCCACGCATGGAGGGAGCAGCCCCACGCGCGCCCCGAGCACGGACAAGGAGAGGCAGCAACATGTGCTGGAGAAGGACCCATAAACCTTCTGAAGGCTTGTAACTGAAGAAGGATGGAAACTGTTTAACTTTTGCCAGGAAAAAGTATCAAATATATCCTCCCTGGATTTTTCAGTCGGTTTGGTTTGGTTTTGTTTGTTGTATTTTCATTATTTTTATTTTATTTTTTTTTTCCTAAAGCTGAAACTGGCTTTCTAAATCATCCTAGACAGACAAACAAATAGGGACATTACACTGATTCAATACCCAAACAAAAATTATTCCACTGGCCAGGTTTTGCTGCAAATTAAGGCTACTGAAGCCTTTATTTTTCCCCCATAGTGCACACCAAATCTGCTAAAAACCGGTCATCGATGCGGCCATCCACACCGCCCACGAAGCCCGGGACAGGTCAAGGGCAGGACCTAGGAAAAATCCCCTTTCTGAGGAGCAACAGCATCTTCAACCAGTTGGAACCACCCCTCCCTCGGTCACACTGGGGCTCTCGGGATGATCTTTTTATCCCTCTGAGCCTCCCGGGATCAGCCAAACTGGGAAAGGTTCCCACGCGCCCCCGAAGGAAAGGGATATTTTATCATAACCTTCAATAAACAAAAGAAAAAAAAAAAAGCAGAGCAGACACAAGATGCTGCCGGGAACTACAAAGGGCAGTTGTAAACACAAGAGCACATCGAGCAGATGGATGTTTTAAACAATCCACAACACACGGGATGTCCCCAGGCTGGCCAGGAGTGAATCCATCACAGCCAGAAACCGCACCGTGCCGCCAAACTTCAATTTGTAAGCTTTACCTGCTTAGCCCAAAAATGCCCACAAATAAAAGCCAGGTCAATAGAAAGGACTAAGATTGCAATGAGAAAAAAACCCAAACAAACAAAAAAAAACCCAAAACCAAAAAAAATTCCCACCAAATCATGAAGGATGATTCTCCAAATCACAGAGAGAAGGATGCTGGAAATCCCGAAATAAGGATGTTAAGGTGATCCAAGGCGAAAAAAACACTTTTGGTGGTTTTATTACCCAACAGCCAAAAGGAGAGGGAGATACTTGGTCTGGGTCACATTCAGATTCAGTTCTGGCCCTCTTTAGCTTTTCACACACAGGAAGAAAAATTCGGGTTATTACCAGCAGGCTGGAGAAGGCTGAGATGGAACAAGCTTGAGCAGAGCCCATGTGAGGAGCCAGCCTCTTGTGCTAGATCTTATTGTCCTTACTCAAAAAAAAAAAAAAAACACACAACCAAAAAACCCATAAGCAGAAAGCAGCAAAGAATACTAACTACTCGTAAAACTGCCTTATAAAATGGATTATTTTGGAATTTTGGAATTACACCATCATTTGGATGACGGCATTTTGGCGCAGCAGTCCACGCGATCTGTGTCCCTCAAAAGGGTCGCTCCCACTCTCCTGGTGGCACCTGAATTTTTTTAATTTAAAAAATAAAAACTGCTCTATTTCTGACCAGGGTCCGGGCACTGTCTGGTCCCCTCACTCCCAGCTTCCCTCCCCAGCATCCGTGAAATCCATCTGCTGAACAGGCAGAAGCAGCACCGGGCAAGGTAAATATTTAGCTACACTGGGGTTAACCTATTTAAAGCGTAACCCTGCTTTTTACCACAAACTCAGCTGATTGTGCTCTGTTGACACTCGGTACGTCAACAACCCACTGCCCAGCTCAGCCCACGTTTGATTTGAGTCCCATCTCTCAGAAAGAGTGACCTCCAAATGTCCTACGGAAGAACAAAGCCACCAAGGGGTTAGGATGGGGGACCTTAACGCATGAAGCAAAGTCTCAGTCCTCAGGTGTCGGAGCAATCCGAAAAGGAGAAGGAAAGACATAAAAATCTGGTCTGTCCCTGTGCTGTGCTAAACCCAGGCTGATCCCACCTCTGGTCTCCAAGCTAGGTGTGCCTGGTGGAGAAGCTCCAGCTGCCCCCTCATCGAGAGAAGAGCAGGATGCTGAGAAGAGAGATACAGGTTGTGTCAGAGCTGCAGTTGCCTCTACCCTGCGGGGTTGGAAAGGATGGATGGGATCCTCGCTGTTGGGTGACAAAGCAGCTCAGGTGACATCCATGGGCTGCCCAGCCACGGGTGTCAGAGCAGGTTTGCTCAGCAAAGCTCTGGTTGGAGGAGAGCAGGGCAAAGAGGGGAAGATGGTAACCTCAGGGCAGTTGAGGAAGAGGAGGAATGGAAGCGTTCTCTGCATGAGCTGCTGCTGAAGAGAGGGTGAGACAATGTTTTGAAGATGGGAGCACAGGAAGATGCTGTAGGGTCTCCACTGTGGTGGTGGGGCTTTGTAGTGCAGCTCCCCAGTGAGGCCAGAGCTGCAGTACATATCTGAAATGGGGAGGATGGGGGGGGGTGCTCAAGCCTTCATCTGCCACCTCCCTTCCCATTGCAACCCCTGGAGCTCAGGGAAAAGGGAACACTAAGGACATCTCAGTGCTGATTCTAGTGTCACCACCAATACTGGTGACATACTGCAGCCTCCCAAAACACCCAGGATGTGCCCAGGAAGGCAGGAGGAGACCATATCGCTTTGGAGATGAACATACATGGGAGTAATTCAGATACACTTAGCAACACCAGAATACACTAGGCCCCCCCCAAAAAGGGCACCTGACTGCTTTGCTCAGAGGGGAGCTTTGCTTACAGTCCTACATGTCACAGCTCTGGGTCCAAACTGGGAGCACTTCACCAGTACAGGGATACAGGGAAGAGATCCTGAAGTACTCTCATGATCCTAGTTACAGAGATTCAGAAAAACTAAATGATCGGTCCCCCCCCTCCTCATTACCAGATGCTCACATATATCATTTGTCAAGGAGAAAAAAAAAGTCAGACAACTTTCTGCAGCAAGGTCAACATTCAAAAGGAGAAGAAACCCAAGCCCTCTTTCAACTTTTAGAGTCGAGACAAAAAGAGAAAAGGAGAAAGAGCATCTGAAAGGGATGAAATATGTATAGCACTCCAGAAGTACACAGTCTAACCCCCCCAAGAAAGTCATCTAACTCTGCTAAGAAACCACTTACACTTTGACTGAACGTGCAAAACCACCCTGCACCTCCTGAACTTGCTTTCTGATGGGATGCTGTCAGTTTTCCATTAACAAAAGAGAGGAGGGATTTATAAAACAGCTGCTTCTGTGCAGACACGATATCCAGCAGCATGTCCCAACACCTACCCCTTTGGTCCTGCTTTATCGCCTCACCCACACCCCTTAAGTGGCTCTTTGTCAGACACCAGAGTGTTGACATATCCTGTTCTTCAGAATTAGGCAAAATGGAAAGCAACAAAAGGTTGGGCTGCACATGTTTCTGTGGATTAGCTGCTATCATCCTTCTAGCCAGGAGCAGTACTTGTACTGTGTATTTTACCAGGGTAATTCCCTTACACAGGCATTAGGCAGAATACCCAATCAAAGTTAGCAACAGCTTAAAGCACCATAACAAACAGTGGTTGCTCTTGTGCTACCCGGTGAGCTTGGAGATGCACAGGTTTTCATTAAGATCTTCTCAGAAGTGCTTAACTTCAAGTGAAAAAGCAAGCAACCACCACTTTGTGCAGAGCATTAAGTAAATTAAGGCTGGGGAAGGTGGGAGCAGGCAATGGTGGATGCTGCTCTTCCACTTGTTTCTAGTTCAGCACCTCCAAGGCACCTTCCAATGTATCTCATAGGGCTTCAACCCTCCTGCAGTTCAAGGTTCATCCCTGCTCCAGCATCCCTTCTCCATGCAAACATCAGAATGTATCTTTGAAGAACAGTTATTTACCAGCAAGCAGATTTTGAGATGAATCATTACATGGTACCAGAGTCTCTCCATCAATGCAGTCAGGATAGTCAACTTCTCTCACCATAAACAGACCAGAAAACCTCCAACCCAGAGCAATGAAAAGCAAAAATCCTGGGTTGCAACGTCAGATGTCCCACAGGAGCACTGTGGAGAGGACCTCCATGGTCATGTCACCTTGCCACGCAGAGGCGGCTCCAACCACATGGGACTTTCCCATGGACCCATCCCACCGTGGGGCCAAGAACACCAAGCATCGTCCCCACAGCGAAACCCTCTGATGTAAAAAGAAGCAGATTTGAAGACCACATAGGAATAATGGGATAATCCCCTTCGTAGCTGCTCTGCTCCCCATTTCACTCCTGCCATCTGCTCCAGCACGAGCTGCTGGGCACAGATTTCAGCTGAGGGTGCCAACAGCTTGGGTCATATTCAGCACAGGGGGCACATCAGCTGCCAGGCTCAGCCCAAAACTCAGCCTCCACTGCCTGAGCCAAAAAAAAAAAATAAAATAATCCCAACCGCTCCCCCAAACTCTAACAACGTTGTTCCTAAATTGCTGTTGCTAAATAAGGCAACTATAAAGCAAGCCAAAGTGCCTGACGGTAAATAAAGAGAGAATTTGTTCTTAAAACCCCAAACTATCAGAAAAAACAAATTTCCAATTAAAGTCCTGTGCCTCTGGCACATACCGCCAGCTTGTCACGTTACCCAAACCCTCTAATTTTAAGTTTAAAAACACCCAACAACTAAAACCCAAACAAAACACACAATTATCAAACTCCAGGCATTCAATCCCGTACCTTCACTGATTTCGCAACTTTCCTCTTCTTAGCGATTAAGAGACTTAAGCTTCAAACCCCAGAATAGGGGGTTCTGTTAAAAAGCAAAACCAAGCAAAACGAGAGGGAGAAAGCTTTATTTGTGCTTTGCAATTGGGAGTTTGGGCATGACAAATCCCTCTTAAATCTGAGAAAAGTGCTCTGTTAGCAGACAGCGAGATGTTCCTTCTTTATACCTTCTCCTGGCCAAACAGCTTGTGCATAAACTAATTCTTATTTTCTGTAGAGCAAGCACTCAGAAGCTCCATTACCTGATGTCTGAAGGGCTGGCTTTCTACTTAAAAATCAACCAAAAAAAAAAAATAAAAGGATTTAAGACACAAAACATGAACTTTTATATAGCTTGAGGTCATCTTTGTTGTCTCCCGACAGAGGGACAATGCTCATCTCAAGTGTATTGGGTGGCTGGGGCACACAGTGATAAAGTGGAGAGCAGTAAGCATAAAAATAAAAATTTTAAAAAATGAGTCTTAGGAGGGGAAAAAAAAATAAGCTCATGAAAATATAAGCACAGAACAGTTCTGCTGGGGAATCGGCATCCTCGGTTGGGGCACGGGAGCCTCAGAGCCTCTATTTGCAGGACCCAGCACAGCAATTTTTGGGGGGTGAGAAGGAATTACGTATTGCATTTAAACAGTTCTAACTTACATCCACCCATCGGCAGATTTACAGGCCTATTGCTCCTTTTTCAGCCAGGGCGAGGGAGCAAATGCAATTTCAAGAACTGTTTCAAACAGTTGTAAGGAAAAATATGCACATGGGTCTGAGACGCATTTCGCCAGCTTGAAGTCATATGTTGCCTAAGAGACTTTACAATATAATCTGGAGAAAGAACAGCACATAAACACAGTGCCTACATAAGCAAAGAGCCTAGAGAAAAAAAAAAAAAAGAAAAGAAAAAAAGAAAGGTTACCAAATACTCTGGCAGGGTTTGAAAGAGATTCCGTATCAGCTGACAATCCTTCCAGATTAACACAGATATAACGCACTTGAACTTTTCAAGATTTATTTTGAAAACAGTGAGAAGCAACCGTTGGATGGAGGAGCAATGTGAGCTTGATCTAAAAATACTTAAAAAGAGAGAACAAACCAGCACAGAAAACTACCTGGTGCAGACTAACAGAAACTTAAAAAATAATAATAATAATAATAATAATAATAAAATCGAGTTTGTGCATAACCTGCCCAAGAAAACAATTTCCACCACCATTCCTTTAATTCCATTAATGCACGCTAGCTTTTTTTTTTAAAAAATCCTTATTTTTAGATCAGTTCTTCTCAGTTTTTCATGTCCTCTGTACAGGCAGGTCCTCACTAATGGTTTTCACCCTGATACAGGAGCGATTTCAGGAGAAAATGCTCTTTTAGAGGTACCAAATTGCCCAGCAGCAAGCAAAGACCTGAAATTTCCAATCCGCTTCATCAGTACCCCAATTTTCACCCTATGAACCTTCGGGACAGGCCTAATTTCTAACTATTTGTAGCTTCTTCAAACCCAAACCTGTCACTGAACATCCTCTATAGCAATACGCCAATAAAGAAGTTTTGAACAAACACCATTGGGTTTGCAGAACATTTCCCTGCAGCTGCAAATCATCCTCCAAACCCCAACCTTCTTGGGCATCAGAGAAGATCCAAGGAGAGACCTAGACACGCTAAGCCCTACCTTTTGGCTGGTTTTTTTAGTCTTTTGACTACCATAACTTTCTGCCAGCCAGACCAGAGCAGTCCCTGAGAGTTTCACAAGGCATAAATAACAGCAGCCCTGACCTTGGGGAACACGTACTCACCCATTAATCTCTGCAGCAGCTCAATCCCAACACATGGACAACTCAGAGCCTCGGTCCCAGACGGTACAAATTAGTCCTAACTATGCAAATCACAGCCATAAAACAAACAAAAAAAATTAATTCAAAACAATAGAAGAGAATCCAAACCTTACCAAGAGGCCATCTTCTTGCAATATAATTTTTTTTGTTAGAGCTTGCTCCATAAATCAGAGCAGAAACAGCCTGGGTTTGATGACTTCATTTGAGGATGAACACATTGAAGCCACTTCTAGTACAAAAAAAAAAAAAAAGACTTTTCCAGAATCACCTTACATGTTGGTATCCTGGGATACCAGGGAGGGGACACGCAGTCCTGGGGCCACCAGAGTCCTGGAAACAGAGGGGACACGGCACAGTTCCCAGCCCCTTTGCTCAGGGATCAGTTGCACTGGAAAAGCCTGATTTTTCCAAACCATATTTCACGTTCCCCAAGGAACAGCTGGTCCATACCTGACCCGTATGTATGGCAGCAGGAAGATGCCAGAGGGCAGGCAGAGGTGGAGAGGGAGAAGTGCCACGCAAAAAAACCCAACCCCAAACAACCCCAAAATAACTCACAATCCTTTTCCATTCAACCAGATCCAATGGTTAACCTGAGGCACTGGAGCGAAACATTCCCCTGCTCAGCTAAAACAAGGCACGGCCCCAGATGAGGTTCCACTCAGATAACCACACTGGTGTCCACCCCAGCAGCAACGTGGAGCTCTGTGCCACCTCTGTTCCCATCTCTCCACCTGGATGTCCCCTCTGTGGGACCCTGAGGCTAGGAGGAAAGGCACAACACAGGGCAACATCTCGCTCTGAATCATGACATAGCACTTGCCACCACCATGTAGCACTTGCCACCACATGCAGATCTTAACAGGGAATAAATATCTCGGTCCCACTCCACAAACCGCCCCCCTCCTCCCCCAATACCTCCAAAATAGTTGCTAGAGGGTGGAAAAACTGAACTGGTGGCTCTGAAAAGCCAAGCCACCATCCTGCCTGACATGTGTCCTCCCAGCAGCAGCTGATGCAGATTTTCAGCCCAAAGGGTTAAGTTTCCCTTTGATGGCCTTTTGAGAGCAAACCCTGGGCTCTTCCTCAAACTGCTCCGGCAGTTTGGAATGCCTTTTTTTCATTAAATCACTCGTTCCAAGTTGAGAGCTTTCCGTAAATTTAATTTGAGCTAATCATTTTCTTGCCAAAGGAGAAAAACAAATCAAAGGTTTATTTTAATGCTATTGAATTCAATGCCTGTAAATTTAATTTCTATCTGTACTTTTGTTTAAACATTTTACAGTGTTAATTACAACAAGCAATGCAAATTAATCTTCCAGTGTAATAAAAGGCCTGTTATAACAGATAATAAATGGCTTTGAACCATAAGCTCATTAAGATGCTGTTGAAGTGCGTGCTCTGACTCACAGGTTAAGATCAAAATCTTCATCCTAAAACCAGGACGAGGATCTTTGTGGCAACTACAAGCTGCAGGCGCTGACGCAGAATGTTGCATTCTTTCCAAAGGAAGATCCTGGAGCAAGTGGATGGTCTGAAACCCAAGACATGGAAACTCAAAAACCTCAATGTCTGGACTTAGGACTCCAACTAAGCTATTTTAGACAGGTACCACGAAGCGCTACTCACTATTTCTTCTTATCCATGATTGTTCTAATCACAGACATCATAACGGACATCACAGAACTGTCCACAGTTGGAAACAACCTCTAGAGATCCTCTAGTCCAGCCCCCCTGCTAAAGTAGAATTCCCCAGGGAACATCACACAGGAGAGCATCCAAGCGGATCTTGAAGATCTCCAGAGAAGGGGACTCCACACCCTCCCTGAGCAGCTGTTCCAGGGCTCTGGCACCCTCATCCTAAAGAAGGTCTTCCTCAGATTTGAGTGGAACTTCCCATGTTCCAGCTTGTGCCCGTTGCCCCTCATCCTGTCACTGGGAACCACTGAGTCTGGCTCTGTCCTCCTTCAACCCACCCTTTTAGATACTTGTAAGCATTAATAAGGCTGGTGTAAATAAATTATTTCTTTATTCAAATAACTGACATCCTCCAAGCCATGCAGCTCCGACCCCCTGTCATAGATCTGAAGTATCAAATATCTTCATTCCCTTGCAGCATGTTCAAGACAAGCTCAGCATCTTTCTGGTCTTCCATGTGGATGCGGTAAGATCTCACCTCAACCTGTTCTCAACCTGCAGCCCAAGGGGGAAATGCTGCCCGAGGAGAGGCAGGAGGGATGGAGAGAGGTGCCAGGTTGCAGGTGACAGCTCTGAACTCCAGCTCCTGGCCGGGAAGGAAGGACTTTGCTGAAACCCCACCAAGCGCCCAGGCAGGGGCACCCATGTTCCCTGGCATGGGGCAGGAGCAGAGATCCAAAACCATTCTGTCTTTTTGAGACCTTGGAGAGATTCGGCAGACCCAGACACGGAGCCGAGCAGCAAAGTTTTCCTCGCTGGACTCTCCAGCTGACTGTAGGACAGCTACAGGATACGCAGGATTTTGAGGACATCTGTTTGATCCTCCCCTCGTGATCCAAAAGCCTGAGAAAGGGGAAGGTTGCCTGCCAACACGCTTACATGCCTGATACACTGTTGACATGAAGCCAGAAAAGAGACTTACCACTTCCAACAAGGAGCAGGTGATGGCTGCTGTGATTTGCTGATATGAAATACAGCAGTGCTGCTGCCAGCCAAGGCTCGGGGGGGGGATGCCAGCCCATCCGAGGGAAAACCGGCCGGCAGCCCAGCTCTGGGACACACAGACACTCGCACGCCCCACAGGGATGCACGAATGTCCTTCCCACCCAGGGCCACCACATCCCAAGAGGCAGATCTGAGCCCTCAACCTGCAGAGGAGTGGCTAGAGTTATGCACAGGGACAGAGATGTGGGGAGACCTGAGAAGGCACACTCTTGGAGGTTTTCTCTTCCTCATTGACTACATTTTTCTTACAGTTAAGACACAAGACAGTGATATGAACCCAAGCACCTTGCTGGTCAGCAGGACACCAGTCCCATTCTCTGGAGCTCACCATCCTTAACCTGCACCCAACTCCAAACCAGCTGGGGCTGAAGGGTCTCTGTGCTGGTGCTCCTTCCCTTCTTATTTTTGGAAGGGCACTGGTCCCAACACCAGATGCAACTGGCCACATGGTCCTCATGGCACCTCTTGTGGGTCCAGGGATGATGTTTCTCAGCCCAAGGAACATCCCTTTCCTCTGCACAGTGTTTGGGGTGGTTCATCCAAAAGAGGATGATATGGATCTTACTGATGGCTCCCACCAGGCTGGGCAGCAAGATCGCCATCTCTCTCTCTGCTGGATAGAAGTATGAAGGCTGCATATTTGGAGCTCCAGCTCAGCATAGACAAACAGCTTCGATGCTTGTAGTTTGGTCCTAAGGGACCGTTTCGTGAAGAGGGCATAAAGTAGTTAAAAAAAATATAATTGTGAATCTAGAAAGTCTACCCTCAGATACCATCACTGGCTGTTCCATGGATTCAGGCCATGTCCTGAATATCCATCGTTCAGGCCATGTCTAAGGAAAAAGACGTTTAGAGAACTATCCCATAATCAACAGGAAAGCTGTAGCTTTTCGCTGAAATGCCAATGCTTTGCTAGCAAATACTGCTGCCTGATCTCCCTTTTCCCTGCCTGCTGTGGCCCAAGCACTGGCTGAAAGGAAGATTTACAGCAGAGTGGAGACCACGGCTCACAGTCTTTTCAGCCACCATCTCCCTACCTACTCTCCTCTCCCAAGACAAGAAATCCCGGGCAAACAACCACCAACTGCTCTGCTCTCCTGCAGCTATGAAGAAGGCAGATTTTACAACCACACATCTGGCACATCAATGGCTTTCCTTGATTCCTTCTGCATGGTGCAAATGACATCAACTCATTGATCTCCTAAGTTAATGCGGATTTCACAATAAAACATGCAGGCAGGTGTTTTTCTCTGCACTTGGCCTTTTGTCTCTGTTTTAGATGCAAGAACAGCTAAGAAGAGCTTTAGGAACATCACATAGGGCTTGCTGGAGGTGGTCAGCACGCAGTCATGGTGGTCAGCATGCCAGGCTGTGTTTCAGATCTGTTTTCAAAACGTTGGCTCAGCCACAAGCCTCCGGTGCAACCTTTGGCCAAGGAGGCTCCTCTGCACCAGCATCTTCCATTTATGAAGAGGAATGATGCTGTTCCCAACCCAAGCAGCGTCCTCTTGGTTCCACAGAGCTCTTGCAAGGACAATGTCCACCCAAATTGCAAACACGGCTCAAATTCAAAAGCAAAGCCTCTGCTTGCAGCTAAAAAGGAAGAGCTTTGAGCAGATTCTCTAGGTATATAAAATACTCGCAACGAGCAAGAAAGAGGAAGAAGTTCAAACTCAGGGAGAAAAAGAAAATGAGGCCAAAACTAAAGAAAAAATCAATATTTAAAAGTGAGGGGCACGTAAAAGCGTTGTAGCCTTTTGGGGTCATAGAAAAGGCCTGAAGAAGGTTGGGCTGGTTCAACCCAAGGGTGCACAGAGAGGCGAGATGCCTCTAGCTCACAGTTCTGGAAACACAAGCCTCATTTATTCTTCCTGGAAAAGTATGGGCAGCTAGAGAGAGATCTGGTAGGTTTACACTATAAAAAGAGAATGGTACCAACACAGACGAGTAGGAATTTTCCATTCAGAATTAATTTGTTTTCATTAACACCCAATTCCATTGCTCACTATTAGAAGAAAAGCTCTTTTGTTAAAATTTCTAGGGGCTGAAAAGGCCGATGAAGGGGCTGAAAATGCTCCTCCCCGTAACAATGGGTTCACTACATGAGACTGCCCACAGAAACAAGCAATATCAGGCTTCATAGTCCTGATATTTCTGAGGTTAGGAAGTGTAGGGAAGCAACTTAAAAGCAGAGTTTGGTCTTTTCCTGCCATAAACAGCAGAGTTAAATTGTCTTCAATACAGGAATCCCACAAACCCCAAGGAAAGCACCAGCCATATAGGGTTATGAGCATCTTCATTAATAAACTTTTTCCGTACTTCAGGATAATTATCATCATGTAAAGAGAAAAACAAACCAGATAAGGTGTTGGAACACAGAAGGAAATCCATCAGAATCAGATTAATATAGAAATAAAGAGGAAGGTGACACC
>BJBW01007844.1:0-62021 GCA_004320125.1 Scolopax mira
TCTTGGTGAAACTTGAGATGAGATCAATAGAGAGAGGCACAAAAATTTCAGTATGCGTGTGTGTGAATGGAAGACTAAGATTTCAAATAACTAATCAGTTCTTTCTATTTTTCTCATTTACATTCTTGATCCTGATTGAAAATAAAAATAAACAGTCTTGTGCTATGCTACAGGCCAGAAACGTCAATGTTTCCTTCTGCAAAGGAAGGCCTTGGCATTTACTCCATTTGCCGAACACAGATGACATGCCCCTTAGGAGAAGTCAGGTAAAGAAAAGGAAGAAAGGCAGGATCAGAAAATATTGTATCCACAGTTCTTCAGTGTGTACCACTGCCTTCTGGTACAAAACAAAACTCTGAGCATGTCAGGTTTCTGAGGAACATTCTCCTTTTGGTCCATATAGATGTGCAGAAGAAAGGTTCCTGGCTCCTCTTTGTACTCAGCTTTCCCTTCTTTGTAAGAACCTCTGAAAATTGTTGATTAGCAAGTGGCCTTGAAGATATACTGGCAATATTAAAGGCAAATATCAGAGTTCTGCCAAATGCCATAAATCTAGGTGGTTTTTTTCTCTAGTTTACTATACAAAATGCTGAACAAACCTAACTACTCAAAAATAGTGTTCAGATAAATTATTAGAAATATAATAAATTCTTAAGCACAAGATGATTTTTTTTTTCTTTTCACAGAATTCTAATGGCTGAACACTTAAGAAATAGTAACCATAGTTACACTGCAATCATGTTTTCATCAACATCAGGATTAATTGGCTAGTAAAATTATAGAAAAAAAGATTAAACTAATCTTTTCATTTATTCAAGAAGTGTTCAGTCAGATTCTTATGAATGTCAGTAAAACCAATGTGTTTATTTCTTTATTTTTTTCAGCATGTGCAGTATAGAAAGAAAATGCTCTCAACTCATGCTATATAGCATATACAAATAAATAATAGTAGTATCTGCACAGCAGACTAAGTCAGTTTATACAACTGAAGTTGACAACTTAACATGAGATGTCTCAATGCAAATTTCACCCAGGTGCGCTGAAAAAAAGCAATTTCAAATCAAAATACAAATGACCAGATCTGGATGGGAAACCTATCCAGTCTTAGTGGTGATGTTTTGGAAAATCCTTGGCTTTGTACTCATCCCTGCAGTTCAAATTTCCATTCTGTTCCTTTCTTCCCTTACTCATTACATTATATTTTATAAAGAGCTGATTTAAAATGCCAGTGTCTTGCATTTTCCAGCTTCTGTACCACCCCTGGTTTTAATCAAAGGGGGTAGTGTTCTATTAAAAATACATCAGCCTCTATTTTTCTATGACATTAGTGGTGTCAGTGAGCTTGTGCCAAATTTTAAGGGTCAGCTCCCTCTCCTTGCACCACAGGGAGGCGGGCACTGTGGTAATATCATGTTTCAGCCTCTCTACTATTTCTGAATAGCATTTTAAATGTTTCAATCACAGAGGGGAAAAAAAAAAGCTGCTTTAACTTCAGTATTTTCCACAAAACACTCTACAAATTTAAATAACAGACCCATGTGCTGCAGGTCCTCAAAAGTAATTACAAGCAAGTTTCCAGAGACCACCACAGATAGAAAAAATCTTCATGTACAGAAAACAGTGTAACAGCATTAAAAAAACCTTAAAGATTATTAAAAATACTTAAAGGTTGGTAAAGCAACCAGTGATGTGTAGACTGCATAACTCAGGGAAAGATTCATCTTACTTGACCATAGACATCTGAAAGGTAGGTGTCGCTACCTAAGGTGGTCACTAGATGCTCCTTTTATCATCAGGGGAAAAATAGGTTCTTCCAGTGTGTAATCTGGCCAATTTTTCCAAGCATACTCTAGGATGAGATGAAATATGTCACAGGAGTGTTGTGTTTCTCAACTGATAAAAAGGCTTGTGGAGATGTCAGCATTTGGTCAATTTAAATCTTCAGAGGTTGAGAAGAAGAGAAACTCCTCCATCCCCTTCCAAAAATGCCACATTCCCAAAAGAATAGCTTTAGGACCTTAACAAGGCCTCCCTCTAATCTATAGATGAAAAGATGCTAATTCAACAAGAATCATTGAAAATATATATATATTTTATCATGAATAATGCATACAGTGGGACACAGGATTACATGTTTTGCTTGTGTACTAGCCATGAGCTGAATCAACATGACTGGCTTTAACTTCTATATTTACAGCTTTCTTCCTCTAACATTGATTAGATCATCTCACAGATGCAGAATGCAGTTTCATTCTCTTCCATGAACTTCAGAAATAAAAATCCATGGGTTATTGAAGTCCACGGGTTACAAGTGTAACACTTGGAAGTATATTTTTGGTCGCACATTCTCATAGTGGTTACAAATGCACAGCTGAATATGAACAAAAGATTCCAAATGTTGCAATGTTTTGCATATTTCCCCACACGTTTCCACCATAATAAAACTGTGTTAAGATTTTACTGATCACCAGTGAACTTTTGGGCATCTTCTGGGAGCAAATGAATAGCAAAGCAAAACCAGGTAAACATCTGCTTGTGAATGTCGTATAGAGTTTACTGCAAATCTTCACACATCTGGAATGTATTCAGTTGGGTGCAGCATCTCAGTTGGGAGTGTAACATTTTAATATGAATTTGATTTTCTATGTAGCATTAACACTTTGACAACAAACATCAGGCTTATCAAAAAAATATAATGTTTTCAGGCTTTCACTTTAACGTCTTGTAGCTCCATTGACAGTGTAGTAAAACACAGTGTAAAGAATCAGTAAAATGAGTTTCCAAGAAGCTAAAGAATTACATCCTTCTTCCCACAACCCCATTCTTAATAATTCAGGACAGTTGGAAAAATAGTATCAGAAACAGTAGATAGAGTAAAAGCCCAAAGCGTCATTCAACTTGCTTACTTCACATTATTTGAAGAGACTTAGAGGACAAATGCCTCTATTTCTTTCCCAGAGGTGCTCAGTACTGTAGTTGCAGAATGCAGTAATGAAAATATTTCCATATCTCATCTTGAGAGGGGGCATGTAAAAATAAAATTTAAATAAATAAATAAATAAATAAAGCCAAAACAAAACAGAAAAAAATTTGCCAATTTATGTTCTTTACCTAGATTTTGTTTGGTTTCAAGATATTTTAATCTTCTCAGTGCTTTATACATTCATAGCAGCAATCCCATTGATTTAATCAGGAGTTGTGAATGATTAGCACTTCTATAAATCAAAACTAAAACTTTCAGTCAGGCACCCTATCCCAACCCTGGCAGCATCCACACCTGCCTGGGCCACATTTGGCTTCAATTCTAGACCTTCTTCTACAATTATATCAGATTTCATTCTTTTTCACGCTGCCAGCCTAAAGGCAGAACATAGGATAATGAGCACAGGATGGTCAAATCTCCTGTTATATCCTAAAACAAGACTTTCTTTGAAGGTTCTTTACATTTTGCAAAATACCATACCCAATTACAGAGTCATAGAATGGTTCAGGTTGGAAGGGACCTCAAAGATCAATTCAAGCTCAAGCAAATAACACTCAAAAAAAAAAAAAAAAAAAGAAAACAAAGCAAAACCAAAACCCAAACAACAAAAAAAACCCACACCTGAAAATAGAAAGTTAAAGTGAAAAATTTTGTATAACTTTCTATTATGACTATGTTACCAGCTGCATCAATAAACAGAAAAATCCCTCTGCTGAAGTTAACAGCATAATACATTTTGATCTGCAATTATCTCACATGAAAACTGTCAGCAGGTCTCCAGAAAATACTCTCTGAAGTAGTATATTTATTAATGCTAAAGAGTTACAGCATAGGTTTTCTTCTCTTTTTATTAAGGTTTTTTTTAAATTTATTTTCCTACTAGTATTAGTATAAGTATTAGAAATCTTGCATTTCAAGACACTTTATAAGACCACAGATCAAGATGTCTCTGGTGGATCTCATAATTTTACACACAACCTCCTTCATCTGTGAGAATAAATAGAAATTTTTTTCAATTAGTAAAAGTAAGCCATTTTAAGACATCTATAATGAGATTTTCTATTTTACTGATACTTAGAAAAGTTAAAACATGATATGTCATGTACCAAAACACCTATATTGGAATGCCATTTTGTAAACTACAGCAGAAGACTCACGTAATGTGAAAATGTGCAATACTTTCTCTTAATCAAAGTAATTTATCCTACAATATTTTTCCTCAAAACATGGAAAATTACAATTCTAAACAATAGCAGAGAGAGTATTTTTGCCTAACCTCTGACTATCCACTAAATATGCAAATTCTACCCTTCATTGCAATCTGCCTGGAGCATCTGGATGATCTCTATCTAAAAATGGCAGAGGAAATAATGAGTGTAACATAGCTGAAGGTTGGCCCATATACACTTGTTCCTGGTAGTGGCTGCTGGAAGAGACATTTCAGAAGTTTCCAGGAGCAGTCAAAATCAGGAAAAGCAGATGGCTTAGACCTTCTCAGGGAAGAGGCCTTGCTTTACATTATAAAATGAAATTGCACAAACCTACATGACATGATTACAAGTAAACATTTCTCAAGAGCTCTGCCATTTCTGATTTTTATCTCAATCCTTAGAGAGCACGAAGTTTTCACTGCTAAGAATGTTCATAGCCTCCTTGAATGAACCTGACCCTCCCCTTCGTTATATTGCTTTTACACCAGCACTGTTTAATTCAGCATTGTGCTTCTACAGATTTCAATTATTTTTTTCCAAGATCCCTCTGTGCTCAAGAGATTATAATAAAGAAGTATAAGCATGCAATTATAATGCTGGATGAATGAGACCTGTTTCGATATTTCGGCCCAAATGACCCTTCATTGCAATTGTTCCAGAGAATGAACTGCTTCTTAATGTTTGTTAAATGCCAATGATAGAAGAGCATATCTGTAACTGTATATAACAGAGTGTGAAAATGATTTAATGTCTCAAAACTATCTGGGACTCGTACTGTGGCTGACTTTCTCAAATCGATTTTTGACAAAGCAATTCAAAGTTATGTGCTAAAACTGTATTATGCCACTTGCTCTGGAGTCTGCCACTGTTCATTGGTTTTGCTGTGTGCTTGCAGACAATGACACAGACCAGATTTCATCAGGTAGACAATTTTCTGCGCAACAGGAAGATTTAAAAAACAAACAAATTGAAGATGAACAAGAATCAAAAGAGACAAAGCGGGTAGAAGGCATTATTTAGCCTTGAAGATACAACAACAGAAAAGATTTAGATGTCAGATAAGCTGATATCACCGTCGATCTGGATTCATGAAAGATATCTACGGCAGGCTGAAACACAATATGAAAGACCTGAATTGTATTCACTTGCCCATTTGGGCAGAACAAGAATGAGTTTGCTGAAGTCTATTAATGTTAACATTACTGAAATGAGAACTTGGATTCACATCCCTGCTTCCACACACAATGTGTACAGTTCATCTTATATATCTTTCCCTCAGAATTATCACAATCCTTTTTTTTGCATCTGATTCTTACCAGATACTTCTATAATTATGTTTCCAAACATAAAGTCAATATGAAATCATTGTTCTTTTTAAAAAACATTTAATTAAGCCAAGATGTGAGACATCCACCATAAATAAGTTTTGTCCCACTACAGTAAATTTTATCCTGCTGTACAGTCTATATATCTTGCTCAGTATTTCATGTTCATAGTGACAACGTGAACAATTTTTTTATTAACTGTGGGGGTAAAGACCCCAGCAGACAATAAGCCCTTGAGCTCTATGAATACTTGGACAGATTCATTCAAGAGACTTAGATGGGTCTCATAAATCTATGAAGGTGAAATTGCTTGTCCAACAGTTGACAATATCAGATTAACTCCAACAAGAGACTTGGAACTGAACTGGAGAGCTCTCTTACTACTTTTAGTTTCAAACTTGGTTTTTTCCCTCATCTTATTTGCAAAAAGGGCAGTATGAATTTTCAGTCTTCAAAGTAGTTCAAAAGGATATAGGATATATCCTTAGGATATATAGACAAAAAAATCTTCTAAACAACAAACTGCTGCCTTGATCTAAGACTGAATTCATCACAGAATTAATAGTACAATAATAAAACAAATCACATCAGTTTACAGACATGTAGTACCTATAATCCCTCATCAAGAATAGCTTGCATCTTAAAATCTTTTCACAGATCTGGCTTTCAATACAGTAGACAATGTTATGTGATGACATAAAAGTTTTATCACAACAAGTTTGGCCAGACCAAACTTCTTGCAATAAAAAGCTTTATACCTCCATCTTTTATTTTGTTTAAGCCCTACATTTTATAGAAAAGATATTTTAGAATTTTCTTTCTTGAGTCTTAAAAAAATGTATTGGCACCATAATTTATATTTCTATACCTGTGAAACCCTGGATACCTTGATATCACACATGTAACTATAACTTATATATCAATAAGAAAAAAAAAAGGCATTGATTTTTTTTAAAACCTGTAGAAAACACTTAAAACCATTTAGGCCCGATTCTATGCTATCTTTCTGATGTAAATAGAGAAACAATGTTTCTCATGTCGACAGAAAGATACTGATAAAGAATGGGAAACAGAGAAGGATCAGTCCTTTTTAATATAAATCAGAATGTCACTCCTGTTTTAAGGTTCAATATTTCATCATCTACCAGGTTTCTAAATAAATGCTGCATAACACTTGGTATATCTGAAAAGCTGAAATTCCCAGCTCTCTGATGAAACAGAAAGCCTATTACTAACCCTGACAATTCTCAGGAGATTGAGCCTTAAAATTATCAGCCGAGCAGGGCTGAATACTGCATTAATAGAACTTTTAGCAATATAATTGCCAAGCTCTACTTTTGGAAGACCCATCACCAAGAAAAGAAACAGGCAGTAAGAGAAAGAAATGGGTAAAAAAGACTAAGAAATTACCCCACCAACATCACCCCATATTAAAAGTTCAGGAGATATGTTTAGAAAATCTGTGAATTATGTCTGTGCACATACATACGTGACACTTTTTAATAGAGGAAATATATTGGCAGAAATTGTGTAGGTTTTAGATGTAACTTTATCTTTGTTGGGTTTTTTTAGTGCATACTAAAATATGCAAAGTGCTATGTCATAGAGGTAGTTGTACATTATAGCAGAAGAATGAATTGAACAGAAGGAAAAGAAGAAAAGAAGGTAGAAAATAAAATGTATTTAATGTTCATTTAATGCTTTTTTTTTTTTTACTGGCTAGTATTTTAGATTTAGTTATATGTTTCTGTTCAGTTGAGTTTTAGAGTAAAATCCCCTCCCCATGCATTTATTTCCATACTGGGTCGGAGCATGTTTTCTTAGTTTCTTTTTCTAAGATCATGGGGGGAAAAATGGTTCGGGGAGGTCCAGGACATCTCTTGTCCTGAATGCAGAACCACTTCATTCTCCTGTGCAGCCACAACATTATTATGTTGTACATTACTGTATATGACTGCATTGCACTCCATGGCCTCTTCAGGAGGCCTGAGAGGTTTCATTACACAATGCTGTCTGTATCTTATCACCATTAGTTCAATAAGAAACACATAAGACAGGGCATAAATACCTGAGATGCTACAAAGGAATGAAGTTGAGAAGAAACAGGCAGCAGCTGCAGTGACACAGCAAATCCCTGATCAAACTCCTGAAACTGAGGTCACATCCGGTTCTCCGAAACACAGGATTGCATGATTCAGGCATGTGACCAGAAACATGGGCTGAAATCAAGACATCTTGATTCCAGGGTGTACTAGAGTCTGGTATGATCTGGTATGAGTTATTGCCAATACTCAACAGCTATACTCCACACACAGCAGCAGCATGTTCTTATTATTCTGGTATTGAGCACACACTAAAATACCTTGTGGAAACACTGTGGAGCAAGATATATATCATCATGCCAACGCTGCACATCATGGCAAAAAATAAAAAAAGAAAAAAAAAAAAGAGGAAAAGAGGCAACTATTTAAAATGCCTTTGTTTAAATATCTAAGATCCTATCTGTCAGAAAAGGGATTCCCTGACTTTGATTTTCTTTGTTAATCTGCCCCTTTGAGATATTTCTTCATGCATGAGTAATTTTATGAATCCAGATAAAGATGATCTAAACTTTGCATTAATTTCAGATAAAATGTATATATATGCATGAGTACAAAAAAAGACAGAAACCAGTCAAAGACCACAACGACTTTGAAAAAAGCAACCAAAAAGATGACCAGTTAATGAAGCCTACACTGAAGCCTCTGTGTCCACATTGAACAAGCAGATAACAAATAGTCATGTCAGATCAGGTTTTTGGGATAAAGGCAGAAAAGAAAGGGGGTAGCACTCCTGAGAATTCAGGTCAGACAATATATGCTTTCGTTTAGAGTGTAACATATGCAATTAAAAGTGCCAGAAGACACAGTATTTGCAACTTCAGATGACTGTTGCAAATGCTGTACTGCAGAGCACCCCAAATCCCAGTTGGTTACATGCTTATTAATTCAGCAGCACAAGCTACTTAACGAAATAAAGGCTAAATTAAAAAAGGGGGAAATGTAATCACAAAAACAAGCTAAAACTGTTTATTGCTGGTCAGAAGTACATTAATTCAAATGAAAATGTGTTATATTACGGGCACTAAACAAAGACTATCAACGTCCTGGAGATTTTTCTGCATTAACAAACTAAGCCACAAAAAAACCCACGTACCAGTGAAGAAAGCTTCTGGTTTGTAGCTAGCTCTCAAATTAATAAATCAACTGTCACATAATTGTGACTTCTACCTGAATGACAGCTCCAATTAATTTTGTATTGGTTCCCAGTGCAGAGGTGAGGTCAAGGTATCTTTTGGCTGCATTCCTAAATTTAAACACTAGACAATCTCATCCTTCTGGTTAAAAGTAATCAATATTAGCAATTTATCATAATTTGCTTTGCAGTGCACACTTGTGCTGTTTAATCAAGTGTCCTGCCTGGCTTGTTTGTTCACAGTCGCATGAAAGGCATCCACTGAGCATGCCCAATACATTTTCCTTTTCCTTACAGAGTCACTGCAGTGCCTGTTGCCCCGTGATTCATGCTCTGAGTGAGTTGCTGGATGACTTGTGCAGATTGGCAAGGACTAGAAATGAGACACTGCTCTAAAGATCTCATGATAAATGAATTATACTTGGCAAAAGGTTTCTGGATCAAAAAAAACCACAAAACAAAACAAAAAAAAATCTACCATCAAAAATAAAAACACAGGAGTTTGATTAGAAACTTTCATATCCTAAATGTAGATCAATCTTCAATGAGATGTAACAGTAGAATAGCAGAGGCTGTCAAAGTTATCAGCTGTGACCTTTTACAGTCAAAGTGCAAATACAACATTTCTCATTGAGAGATATTCAGTTCACTGTAATGGAGTATGTAGACTCTTTAAGGATCAGGAAAGCAGCTGGATCAGCTCTTTAATGAAATGGCCAAAGGGCATGATTTTTAACTCAGGAATTTAACTATCTGTGCCTCGGCCCAGAGTGAGGGAGTTAGATGAGGAACAGCATGACTTCTGTGAGGTCATGAGACCATCTCATTTCTCTCAAAGAAATGTCCCCAAAGTAGGTCTTTATCAGGGACAGCTTGGGGAAACACTGGGACATGCTCTGAGATGCCGTCTAGTTCAAAATCTTGCTGGAGGAGGATAATTCTCATCTTTGATTTGGAATCTGAAGCATGGGGAAAGGGAGAAGGGGTGTTCTGGTATTGCCCCAGTATGATGACTGTACATAGGTAGGGTGTATCCCTAGATATAGGAACTGGTAAGAACTACCAGGCTCAGTTAAAGAGGGAAGTATTTAAAAGATGTGTAGATGTAGTGCTGAGGGACATACTTAGTGGTCACTTAGCAGTGCTAGGTTAACAGTTAGAGTTGATAATCTTAAAGATCTCTTCCAAGCAAAACAGTTCTATGATCCTATGGTTCTATACTGCTAGGAAGACTTCCTGGATGAAGCAGCTCTGTTATCATAGAATCATAAAAACATAGAACCATAGAATGGTCCAGGCCAGAAGGGACCTCATCTAGTCCAGCCTCCGCCACAGTCAGCAGTCCTAACTAACTGAAGAGCCATCAGCTCCCAGGAGAATAGTTATTACCTTATTGTATGAATGACAGGCTTGCCTGACCTTTTATTGTTTATCTGTTATATATAATTTGATTGAAGTACTTTTTCATTAGAGTGCTAATCTGTTAAATATAATTTGATTGAAGTACTTTTTCATTAGAGTGGCATTAGGTATCCTGTCTGTGTCCTAAAGGAAGAGTAACCTAGATTTACTCTGTTGAGACCTGGATAACTGAGGTTTTGTAGGGGAATAGAAGCTATTTGTTTAGGGGGTTCTTTCCCAAGGGCAGTATGAAGTGTAGTGTCTTGTCTTGCATTGCACGCTGTGCTATATGTCCAGAAATTCAGGAAGCTGTGGTGATGGAGGATGGAATATCCAAAAATGTCTTGTAACGCGAATTGGTTTCTCCACTACAAGAGTACCAACATTAGTGGTTGTATAGGCATGTGACTACAAAATGCCCCTCCAAAATGCCCCCCATGACTAGGGAACTCTGCTGTTATTGTAATCCAAATTGCATGTGCAGTCCTCAAGCACACTAAGATAGTGGACCAAGAAAATCAGGGAGCACAAATGTTAGCAAGAACCCGTCAAAATCCAGGTTTTACTATATTTTTATCTAAAATTAGACATTTTTTCTATTTGCCATCGTATCTTTCTCTAGGCTGTATTTCTGGCGTGGGGGTTGGTGTCGGGTTTTTTTCTTAACTCTCTTGTGGATTTCAAAGGCAAAGTTGGTTTCATATTTTTGAGAAAGCAGGAGTTAAAAAGGGATAAAACCTCCATAGATGCCACTGTATTTTTGCATCCCTCTGCGAAGGTATTTTTCCAAGTTTCCCAGTGTTCCCTTGCTTTAGAGGAGGATGATATGCCAACAATGTGTTGAGTATAAAAGCCATCCAAGGTCAATGTGGTTCTATTTTGGAAAAAATATATGTTATTTTTACCCTCTAAAGCTACTATGCTCAAACTGCTAATACTATAAGTTAGGGTATATAGTCTGGAAATCATCTGTGAGCATCTGAGGAGATATGGCTTTACTAAAAGAAATGTAATGTAGCAGATTAGCATGGTGAAAGTTTGCTTTCATTAAACTATATGACTGTTTATTACCTGCTCTAAATACTATACTAAAGCCAAAGCAAAACATCAGCTATACCTCTAGCTGGGAACTAGAAAAGATAATAATATGCAGAACATTGCACTTGATCATTTGTCACTCAGATCCCAAGCTACTGTAAACCAGTTGACTTATTTTGGCTGCATCTAAAGATCAATTTTAGTCAAAAAAATTCAAAAGTGCTATTCTAGGTTTATCATACCTGTTGAAAGCTTTATAAAATATACTTCTAATGCCAACACTCTGGGAAAATTCATGGTTTACATGCCTGAGCAGACCCTGTAGCAACCCAACATTTTCCATCACAACTATGTGATTTCTCTAAGACCAGGGATAATGTGAAGGTATTAAGCCATAATGATTCCTCAGGACAATAAATTGAGTTAATTCCATGTGAAAATATGAAAGGTGAGTCCATTTAAACAGGCTTGAGAGTGGAAAAATTCCCTCATTAGACCTTAAAAAATTCTGAGGTTGAGCAGTGGAAAGGAAGCTCAGAATTACCCAGAAATAAATGGAAAGAAAAAAAGAAGAACAACCTAGGAGAGGAATAGAAGGATGTTTTTACAGATTAAACTTGTATTTCATTACAAGATTAGCTGAGAAAACTTGAGCACTATATCTATGAGAAAGAGATAGCATCCATGATTTGGAGGAATAGCCACTTGCATAAGGCAAAATTAGAGATTTCTTGTTGGATTGTGGTCACAGCTGCTGAAGAATTCACAGCAGTGAGGAAATTAAGGCGGGGAACTGCAGGCAAGGAGCTTATTATTTTTGTCCTGATCTGTACATCTTTTCTGATACTTTTAAAGTAAAGAGTTGGAAAACTTTGCAAAATCTTTCTCTCTTTTTCATTTCAGCTGCTCAGAGTTGAATTAGAAAGCCAGAGCATGCAGAGACTTGTAAATTCAGTAAAAGTCCTGTCCAGACTCAGTGATAATTTCTGGGAATGAGTCATTTGTGGGCTGCAGGGCAGTTCCATGCAGAAGTAACATCCTAAGCTTCTACACAAAAAAGATCCCACTGAACAGCCAAAGATAGGTCACTGGAACTTGCTGAAATCCAGAGAATGTAATAGCTACAAACACAATAGACTGAGGCACAAACACAGCAGTTTGGTCAACCACTATCCTGGAGGACTTAATCTGTGGTAGATCTTCCAGGAAAAAATTCTTCACCTTTTAGTGTATTTTACACCCTGTAAGTTAAAACCTAAAGAGGAGACCCACTTCAAGTGGTGTACATTTTGAAAGACAGCCAACCGTGTCATTTCTGCTAGTGAAGCTCACTCACAGGAATGCACCAGTATTTCAGAGAGTCTGTGCATCAGAGAGGGCACAAGCCAAGCTTGTGCCAATAAACCCGCAGGGATGGGTAAATGTTTTCAGGCTGTATGAACAAAGGAGCAGCCTCTGTAAACAGCTTTTTTATTACAATATTTTCTATTCCACATACTTTTGCTTAAACGAGCAAGAGCAAATAGGTTCACCATGTAAATAAAACAGGGCAGCATATATAATTTTAATTTGAAACCCACACCTACATTTGAAAATATAGATACAATCTGGAATTGTGGACTTTTAAAATCTGCACCAAAAATGAATGTATAAAGCCATTTTCCTTTGTAGCTGCTTTCTTTTTATAGATATAGGACATGTCTGAAGCCAAGTGAGTTTTTCCATTTCAGTGGGCTTTAGATTATATCCATAATACACAGAGGGAGCACATGCACTTTATAATAGGGGGATAAAAACTGCATCTGCAGAGCAAGATGACAGGGTACTACTGCTGGAATTTTTGTGCAAGAAAATGTATATTATACTTTTTTCACTACTACTTCATGATTCTTATAATCAGAACTGCAGATGATGCAGAAAAAACATTGTTTTCACTGAGGAAAAAGTAATTCTAAACATAAAATCAGAAGACAGTAGCTTTACAAAATATTAAAGATGCCCTATGTTACATGCAAGAGGCAAGATAGGTTCATGAATTTCTCCCTGTAGATATGTTTCTTCATTTAGGTTTGAACACTAAATCACAAGATTCACAAACCGAGGCTGCATCTGATTATTAACAATCAGGAGAACATGAAATACAGTGGATTTCTGTACCAAAGCACTCAGATGTGTTTCTGTCTGAGCCATTAACCTGCTGAACATGATTGTACTATTAATACTAGATATTTCTCTCAATGTCGCTTACAGCCCTGAGACATAAATTACACCATACAGGTTGCTAAGAACTTCAGTGCTTTGGATATGAAAGTCTTATTGAAGAAAACACAGGAAGAAATTTGAAAGCAAATGCAAAAGATCAGTTACTGGGAAACACAGGGAAACTATTTCAGAAGTTACGTTATTGGGAGATTGAAAAACTATCTTCTGCAATACGGATTCAAGCAGAGTGAAATACATTTTTACTTTTCTTCTAACTATTCCTCCAGTTCATCAACTGAGTGTTTGTCATGTGAGTAGTGGGATGCAAACATTTATTTAAATGTAAAATTACATATTGTTTCTGTGTTCATGTTATTAAACATTCTGGGTTGTTAGATCACCTCTTCAAATAAAATCCTTGATCATCCTATCTATAAGTCTCTGATTTGCTTAAGAGTTTATTCTCATGCTTTCATTCTTTTTTTTTTTTTTAATTTGTTTGGTTTGGTTTTTGGTTGTTTCTGTGGTTTTTTTTTGTTTTGGTTTGGTTTTTTTTTGTTTAACCTTTTCGCATTTCCAAAACATACTTGTGAGGCCAGGTCAACCTGGTGTGGAGAAAAACTGCCCTGTTGAAGCATGGCTGATAGAGACTATGGCTTTGGGGTTGCAGCTGCATCCCCATGTACAGTGATGCTTCCTCTTCTGGACACTGTAGTACAATGCTGCAGCATTGTCCTTCTCAAACAGAAACATGGGCAGGAATCTGGTCCTCCTTCTGACTAAAGATCTCTCCATCTTGGCACTGAGGGTGAAATTCCCTTAGGACACACATGTTTGTATAACTAATCTTTACACTAGTTAAATATCAGTTGTAGCTCATGGTCTGTATCATGCCTTAAGGACATTTCTTTGTGTACAGGAATTTATGTACTTATGTTCATTTTAAATAACTTCTGTATCTGCATCTTCTGACTTTCTCCCTTTTCTTTGACAATTCTTAACACCATCTTGTTCAACTTACTGAATGCACTAACGGTTTCTTTAACTAAAATGTTATTATACCAAGTACCAGATCCAATTTAGTATCTTCATTCACTCTTTATCCCCTCTTTCTTACTATTTACATTCTACCTCAAGCAGTCTGGATAGTTTTTACTTTGAGCTCCAGATGTCTTTCCTTTGTATTGCTGGGCAAGTATGTAATTTAACAGGTACTCCTAGCCCCTCACATAAGAAATTGTTTCTATGCAAGAACATAAGATTTTCCAAATCTTGACTTTTACCTAATTTTCTGTCCTTTAATTCCATTGTTTCATTGCAAAATATGAGATGTGTAGGCCTTGATACTGACATTAAAAGCATTTAATGCCTTGGATCAATTGCTTTCCTGAATGCTCTTAGTTAAACATCAACCCCACACTTGAAAGTAGTTTTCAGTGACTGTTTTCAGGCTAAAACTTGCCAAAAGCCAGACTGATGCACTAAGTGAGAACTTCAAGGAGAAGTGACAGGGTCTGTAATGGGTCTGGGACTAATGTAAAATAGTGGGTCTAAACTATTTCAGGATCAGCACTGAGCTTTTCAGTTCACAGATATTTGACAAAAAAAATGAACCTAAACCAAAAAAGACCAACCCCAAGCCATCCTAAATTACCATTAAGCCCTGTTTTTATATAGAAGAAATTGATTTTCAGATTTCATCCTTGCTTACTACTAAGCTGCCTGGAAGTTGCCTCTTAAAATTCAGTAAGGCAAATATCTGAAAATGAGTGGTGAGAAACAGAATAAAGAAAAATACATGTTCCTTGTCTGATTCTTAGCACAATGTAAATCATAATGACCAATTTTTTGAACTCGACATGAAAAAAAAAAAAAGATAAGAATGGCTACAGGGAATGGAGGGGATGGACAAAATAATCAAGGATTTGCTACTGTGCACCACATTTCATAAAGAAATGTGACTTGTGCAATTGTACTGTCTGTTCAGTGTCAGTCCTACCCCTAGAATTATTCAGTCTCACAGTGGAGAACTTGTACCTATTTAAGTCTGTGGAAAAAGCCTAGCTGAGAAGAAAGATGGAAGTTCATGGTCATTCACCTCAATTTTTTTACTTCTCAAAATGATTGCAATGAGGAAAAAGCTGCAAAAGGAGCTCGACACTTTGATATTTTGTTTGTCTGCTATCAAGCCAATCAATATATTTATATAAGCTGATTCATCAACATATACTTATCTCAGAGACTATTATGGCATTTTCTATGCTGCTGCACAAGGGGCATTGCAAGGGAGAGAGCAATGATATCTGGTATCATTGGTATCAGATAACTAATGATAACCTAACAGAGAAGGAAGATGTTAAAAAGCTGGGAATATTATAATTAGGATGGGAAATTCAATTAATTAATGACAAAATTCCACCTGAAATAATCTTTTATTGGTTCTATTACTTGTGTATATTCGGAACAAATTTTCACTAGTATTGGCATGAGATTGTCCCATCAGTTCTTCCATAAAGAAATTGAAAAAAAAAATAGCTCACCATAAAGATAAAACAAGAGAAACCAAGAAACTTGAATTCTTATTCAGATTTTGTCTCTATCTGTTTTGTGAAGATTAGGTGCCATTTTTTGAAAACATTTAACAACTTTGATGAGGAAATACAACCATATTAGTATCCCACATCATTTTCCCTTGAAATATTTAGGAAATCCCTGGAAATACAGGAGAGTGCTGGAATACAGCACTTTTGTAGCACAGGTTGCATATGGCTGCAGGTGCTGTGGTCTTTTGCAGAGCAAAGCTGCAAGTTATTAATCTGCTGGTGTTTTTAAAGAAATTTTGTGTTTCAGAGATCACTCTGAGGGAAGCATGATTTATCCTGTGGCTGTATGAGTTTTTCTCTTCTGGACACACTCTGGATTGGGTGGGAACTTGCAGTGCTTTCTGCAGCACAGACAAAAATATTCTCAGTGATATTGCTGCATTAATGATTTGTATATGAAATTTAGGAGATGTATGAAAGAAATTTGTAGCAAACATGTAGAAATCTGCTAGAAGAAAATGTTAATTCTGATAGACTTCTGAGGTTGCCTTTAGGGAAACAGAATATATTCAGGAGACATAGTATCTTGGATGTTTAAGGCTACTAGTTTGTATACTGTCCAAATCAACTAATTGTCCAGGACAGTGAAACAAATTTGCCATGACAGGCTAAAAGGTAATAACTTGTTTACTAAAGTTTGGAAGTTTACATTGAATGAATTGTCAGATGAATAAGAAATAAATCAGGCAGGAAAGGCTTATTATGGTGTGATAGATGCCTCCTGTAGGGCATAGGCACTATCGTCTTGAAAAATGCTGTCTTCAGGGTTTATGAGAACTTGGAAAAAAACATCTGAAGATAGGTTTTATGCCATAGTCAGCATGCCTGGCAGTCAGGCACGTACAAAGCTTTATAACTGGAAGACTTCTCAGTTTGTCCCCAGGTGCTGAAATAGTAACAAATCCCCGGATAAATGTATTTGGCAGTGGCAGCAACTTCTTATTCATTTTCATAACTCTTCCCGTGGTGCTAAGTTCCTGTAGCTGTTGAAGATAACTTCTGGTGAGCTTTTCTGTCAACCTGTTCAGTATCGCTGAAATTTTATGCCATGTGTCGTGACTCTTTGATTGCCAGAAAGACTGAGCTCTGACAATTGATCACTGTGCCTATTGCAAAAAGTAAAAATAAAAATGGAGGGGCTGAGAGGTAAGTCATTATCTATAACTTCTTTTACCTGACCAAAGCAGTAGGGCTCTACCAGGGAATGCAGATATGTTTTTAAAGATAGTGGAGGATTTACTGATATAATTTTAAACAAAACAAACAAACAACTTCTTTTCAAATATCTGACTCAAAAGGAGACAGGGAAATATAGTTCCTCACAAATTATTTTCCTTATGTCACTCTGATCCCCAGCCCCATGACCATTTTAGGGTGTGAGAACCTGAACACCTTTGCAATAGGTTTATGGTTCCTATTATATAGGAATATAAAGGCAAGGGATATTGAATAATTGCATCTAAGTACTTGAAGATTGGGAAATATTCACTACATTGAAACAGAAGGATCTAACTTAGCTGCTCTACCTGCATAATATTCCTACAGTTTATAGTCAACAGAGGATTAAGTATTCAAAATTTAGCTCAATGGATTGCTCCGGTAAAGCCTATTTCTCTTCACTAGTAAGATGGAGCTCAGGGAGATAAGCCAGAGGAATTCCCTGGCTAAGCTGAACACCTGGAGGTGGATGAATATACCTGTAGGAGACTTTGTCTAACAAACAGTGATAAAAGACAAAAAGCAAAACATTTAACAGTCTTGAAGTGTGGGTTAAAACAGGCAATTGGGAGACCCCCTGGTCTAGCCTTCTGATAAAAACAGGGCTATTCCCAACATTAGACTGGCTAACCACGTTTCCACCTAGCTAAGTCTTGAAAGTATCCGATAATGGTGATTCCATTGTAGATACCCTCTACCCTGTTGAGATACATTCTGAGAGTGATGTACAACATATCTGTACATTATTCCAAAAAATTACAGTTGTTGTTCGTCTGAAACAACTGTAGTCCCTGCTAAACAATGCAGAAGCAAATCTAAGACCAAAGAACTAAAAAGCAGTGAAACCAGTAAAGGAATGTTTGAAGAGATTTTTGTATACAGGCTTGTAATGCAGATGAGGGAGAGACAAAAATTTGTATTTTTCTTTTCTGGCTGCCAACACTTATGAAGTTAACTAAACTTTAAAAGCCAGACTACTCTAATTGCCATATATTTTAAGGTCAACAACATGATCTGGCAGAGTCACATATTTGTACAATAACTCTTAACTCCATAAGAAATTATTGCCTCCAGTCAATGTCTGCACTGAAAATGCCATAGGAAAATATAGGATGGAAAAATATTAAATTTGGGAACATTAAATTTCTATATACTTTGGAGAGAATTCACTTTCTTCATCATTTTGATTATAAGGATCCCTAAGCATTTGATGAATGCCTCTAAGCAGAAGCGTGGTTTTCAGAAAGACATATGATTCACCATTGTACTTGAACAACTTCTTTTTTAATTTGAGATCAAATGTAGTAGCTGGGTACACTCCTGTCCTATCTCTGTTTCCAAAGCCTTCTTTCTTTCTTATAGCCTCATTATAAGAAAGTGAGAGGTATTTTCTAAACTCCTTTTTCTAAAATACTTAGGGGAGTTTGAAGAAGGCTTTCTATACAATCTCCCTGAAACTTAAGCACATTTTTTTCAATTGTTAAAAGGAGAGATAACAATATGTCTTGCTTTATAAAGTGACTTTACTTACCAGTGTGCATTTGCAGGGAACTGTCTGGATTTTGTAACACCCAGAGTTACTGGCTGGCAGTTGCAATACATAACTAAAATAAAATATATGCAATAGCTAAGAGAAAAACAGTATTCTTATTTACTCTGATGCATATTTAGTCTGAGTCATCGTACATAGTTTGAGATGCTCATACTCTCAATACTTGGAGATTTTCAGAAATGCATCTTTACTCTTAAAAACAGTGGATATTGTAATAATATTTTGGATGGCTCAAACTCATGAAGCCTATTCGGACACTCTTAATAGCAATAAACATGGGGGTAAGAAGAGGTTTTAAAAAAATAATTTTCTTTTCTGGAAAATGGGGGGGGGGTGTGGGTTGAATGAAGGGCTTAAATCAAGTATGTCAGTTTTGGTGTCATTTTATTGAAAAAAAAATCAAAATAATTATTTCAGTAGTGCAGATTGTTTTATGCTGTCAGAACGGAATCATCAATGCTCCTTTCTGTCAATGAGCTAGTGAGCTTATAGTCCCCTTTCTAGGGGGGGTTTAATGAGCTAGTAGAAACTTCCCCTGCTTTGTCACAAAGTTTTTTCCTGCCTTCAGCCATATCTTCATGAATATGTTCACATTACCTTCTGTGAGCAGGCAGGGGCTATTTCTGGCTTTTCACTGATGTGACCAAAATGTCCATAGTCAATACAAAACTATTCTTAAGCTAAAAAACCCAGCACGTTGATATTGCTGTAAATTATGCATCCATTCTGGGTAAGGGCACAATATCTTTTCTTTGTGCTCATGGAAGTCTATGAAGCCACACCTAGTCTGGTGCTCAAAATATCCAATTTTCAAATTTTGCAATACAGAATTAAATACTGTTTGTTATGTTCTATAAGGGGAGGGGTGGGAGAAAAAAAAAAAAGGCTGAAATTAATACAGAGGACCTTTGAGAAACCATTGATTTTTACTATAAGATCCTGTTTTATAAAACTTTTCAAAGTGCAAAGTTTCATACAGTCACTAACCATGGATTACCTCATGGTTTTCAAACCCATTGACTTAGATTATGACAGTGAACAACATTCATTACATTTCAGAGAGGAGTTCCACACAGAGGCATTCAGACAGATTTATTCTGCACTCATTCAAACTTGAAATAAACCATATCGAGCACACACAAAGTAATATATTGTCTCCTCATGGTTAAAGGTCACTGGCGCACCTCCTCCAAGACATCTGAAGCAATTCTAACAAAGTTGTCATACTTTCAAGTCATATTTACTGGACCTAATCTTCTTTGAACCATGTCACTGCTGCTGGAATAAACAGGGACATGGTTGTCAAGGACTTTTAATTTTCAGTGACAGCTGTCAAAGGGTCTTTCTTAGACACCAGTCATATTTTAGATAAGAAAATAGACTTTCAGGCTGCATGCCGGCCACTGAACATGAGCAATTGTGATTGCATACAGTCTCATTTCCCCGGTTTAATTTGAAACTGCAAATAGTAAATTGGATTTTATGGTTCAAATAAGATAGAAACAGAGACCAATTATCTCCAGTATATTGATTACTTTTATCAATCAGTGTTTATTTTATAAATTAACTGACAAGTTGTCCTAGCTCAAAGCAGTGAGATTGGACTTTTTTTTTTTAACTTGAATCTCATATGCGCTTTTAAAAGGAACAATGGACTACAAGAAGATAAAAGCTAAGGTAGTGGTATGTAAGTTGTGTTAGTAGGGAATCCCCAAGGCAATGTTTCATGGTGCATGGAAATAAAGTGACAGATGATCATTGACCTCTAAGGATTTTGTTTTACGGTTCTAGAAATGTTTCCATGAACCACAGGGAAGACACACAACACAGGATTTTGCTACCGTACCGGCTCAAAGACTTGTGTATGAAAAGAGGGAAAGCATAACACTTTCAAGTATGTTTCTCTTGAGCTCATTCATCTTCTAATCTTAATAAGGGAAATATGGGAAGTGGAGCCATGTGCAAACAAAAATTGGATAAAAGTAAAATATCAATGAGTTAATATAAAGTAGGTTTCTGAGATTTATAAAATTGAGTTTTTTATTTTCATCCCTCACTTTCTGGCTCTTGCAATTAATTTTTCTCCCTTGCAATATAGTACATTACTCCTAGATTTTCAAAGGAGTTACCAGTTTCTGAAGGACTTCAGAGATGCAACACAGAGGAAAAGATTTAGGAAATACTAAAAGAGACCAATGGTGAAGGCCTGAAGGAAGGTTGGACACATCTACTTTCTACAGCTTAGAGTTAATTGTTCTGGGTGAAGAGAAGGAAGCATTATCCCATCCCAGGATCAGAGTGTTACTCAAAGCACATCTTTAAAGAAATTCTTCTTTCTACAGAAGATCTTCTTGGCCATGGCTCCAGTGACCTTAAACTGGAGTGAGCAAATATCCCCTCTGCATTCATTCCACAGCCAATTATTCCCTTTGCATTTTAATGAAAAAGGAGCTCTGAGTCTCAAAGGCATTGTGGAAACCCAGGTCCCACAAGAATCACTTAGAAGTTACACTGCCCAGTCTAGAATAAAAACTAGAATAAAAAGAGGTAGATCTCCCAATAGAATGCCTCACTATAATTTCCAAATCATGCTACAGGTTGATCAAGATTAAAATTTTAATATTTGAAATGCAAGTTATAAACCCATCTTTAAAGGCAAAATAAAGAAAGGCTTCTAAGTGCAAATATAAAAGATATGTTTTAAGTTAAGACATTGATTAAAACTATCATAAAAAAAATCAAAACTCATTTGGTCTACTTTCCCCTGCAACAATGATCAGAAGGAGACTTTAGTTCAATAAGGGTCTCAGAGCACATTGTTGCACTTTTTGTAAAAAAGAATGAAAAAGTAAATAATATTTATTTTTTTATCAGGGATGAAGTTTTAGGTTTCAGATCTTAGACTGCTGTTCCAGTCTTAGAAAGAGCTCTCTCCATGGGTTAAATAATACAGATAAACCTGTTTGAGGACTCTTGCATTCCTCCAAAGCCTCACTTATTAGCCACTCTTTGGAAAGAATACATGGTTGGAAAGAGGGTACAATTTGATGCTGGACACTTTGATTAATTAGGAAGATCTTTGATTACTTAGGAAGAACACAGAGAATTATCCATCTTATTTGATGTCAGCTGTCTGAAGTTCAGTGTCCCATCCAGGCTAGTCACTGAGGCTCTTCTTAAAGTGAAAAAAAAAGTTAAAAACAACCCAGAGAGTTATTAATTTCATTCTGAGATCGGTATTTGAGGTAAATGGGATGAACTGTTTTCTGGACGTGGCCATTTCTGTTGTTGATATATAGGAAGCTCAACAACCTGGCTAGATCAAATACCAAACTTTTATATCCAGTGTGAGATAAGACCTTCTGAATAGCACAGAGATGCCCAGCACTTAGGGGTCAAGTGATTAGAGTAATTCTCTCTATTTATTTGTCCCTGCTTCCCTATATAGCTACTAAATAGAACCATTCACAGGCTGTTTATTGCCTATGTCAGATTTAAAAGCGTAGTTCTCATGTCTTCATTTGAGGTCCTAAGCATTTATCACTGCAATAACATCACCTCACAGCTCTGGTAATACACTTAGAGGTTTTATACATAAGCCACGATCATCCTTTTTTTTTTTTTTTTCATTATCATCATTGGGATTTCTTAGGCCATATGTACAGAGACAATAATATTAAGTGTTTAATTCCAATTGTGTGTGTGCAAAAATATATATGTGTGTATATATATATCTATATATATAATACCACCTTTATTCTGGAGTTTGTTTGTTTGTTGTGAATGTAGTGCATAACCCTGTGGCTGCTAGACACATAAGTCTTTTGGCAAATCTTTCTTAGGCTTCTGTCGGTTTATTGTTTTGGTTTTGTCCGAATGCAACGACTAAGCCAATTGTTGTAATAAAGAGAAAAGCAGCTAATGATACCAGGATAGCAGAGGACATGCTACCACAAGTCACTTCAGCAAACTCCACCAATTTCTCATTTTGCAGAAGGTATATTTTCCTATTTTTAGGTACCAGGGAAGAATGCATTTGATTCTATTAATCTGATCCGGTCCTTTAGGACAAAGCTGAACTTCTCCAATTTATTTTCACAGGGCTGAATGAGGTGTCTTCATTCTGTGGGTTTCAATGAAATTTAGCTGTTAAGTGCACATATGTATTCAGACTCAAATCCCATCGTGTATTTAGCATTGTTGAACCTATTAATGATAGAAACCAGAATCTCTTTGCAACCTAGATTAGCTCTTGCCCAGGGGAAGATGTTACAAACTCAAAGCTCTCATTTACTTATCTTTTCATGGCTTTGCATTTTGTTTTGGGCTTTTTGTTTGCTTGTTTCAGTAAGATAACCTGCTCTCACATAAGACTTTGATCTCTTCCTGTTCACACACAACCACTACGTGGAAGAAGGGAAGATGATATTTGCCTCTTGAATTGTTTTTATATTTTTAATAGCTTTATTATGATTAGAGGATAAGGCTGTTTTTTGGTATGCAGGTCACTTCATGTTTTCAGTTCTTTCTGCAATTTTACTAAAACAATTTGGAGCAGATTTCCTCAGGAGGCAAGCAAAAGACACTTAAAGGATAGTCTATTGAGAATTGTCCTGACAATTTTAAAGTATAATCCTTATGAGATCATTACATATTATATTTGGTGACTAATTGACTAGCTATATCCATACATGGCAAAAAAGGTTTTTGTATTTCAAAACTTTAGACTACTTTGCAGATGAATGAGGTCAACAGTACATTCTGCATAGACCCCAAGTTTTTTTAACATTGTTTGGAGAATTTTCCAGATATCTAGGATGCAAATAACATGTTAAGATTCTTATTCACCCTTACCTGTGCATAATTCAGAACAACTGGCAAGCAAGAAGATATTTTATTTTTCTGGGATAGTCATATTGAATTCAGCACCCCGATATAACACTCCACACACCAGGGTATTAAAAGATAAGCTACTCACAGAATTTTGGGAGGTGGTACTGAATAGGTCAGCAAGGAAAAGTGTATTGCTAGGAGCTACCATAACCAGGAGCTGTTTGCTATGCAGTATGCTATAAAGGTGTCTGAAGCAGATTCCCAGCAGATCTCCTACACTTTATAATACAGGCAACCACTGTAATTACACTACTGAAAAGTGTAAGAGATATGCTATTATACCTTTTTGATAATGACCCTACAGAGTCGGTTTGTGAAGACAGAAAGAAAACTTCTGAGAAAGCACAGTGTAAATTAGGGGGTATAAACTCAATCCTCCTAATTATATGTATTACTACTAATCACTTTTCACAAAGAATCATTGCATTGTTACAATAATTTTACAGCAACATAACTGCAAAACAATTATAATCGCACTAAAACTATGTTAAAAGTATATCATTAAATCCACCAAGTCAAGCACTCAGAATTACCATTTGTTGTGGCACTATTGTAACTTTAGCCTCTTTGCACATATAAGTCACAACAGCCTTAGTTTGTGATCTCAACAACTTTTCTTCATAATCCCTGCCTTTATCCATACATAGGTTAGACAGTTCACAATCAACACAAGGGCCTAAGCAACCTAAGATAACTTTGAAGTTGACCTTGCTTTGAACAGGGAATTAAACTACATGAGACACCAAGATTAATTTCTGTTTAAATCATTCTCTCATTCTTTTTAGTACTAATTCTCCATTCTTATTACTGATTATATAACTCTAGATTTTAATATAAAGTAATAAAACTTCATTTAGAATAACCAAGCTTCCTATGATGACACCACCTTTATTCCACTTTTATAAACGGAAGACAGAAAATGGAAACACACTCAAGGCCAAGAAAGAAATAAGCAGGAGAATGAAGGGAATTAATTCAAGTCCTGGGGTAATATCTTGCCTACTTTTACAATCACAGTCAGCTCCAGCACACTTTTAAAAATAGCTTTAAAATCATCTCAACTTTTAAAAGCTGAGGCAACTGAATGGCCCTAGGATCCTCCTTTGGAAGATAACAGCATGCCTTTAGAGATCCATTGAACTTCTCAGAATTGTCTTCCACACAGCTATGCAGTGGTCAAAGCTTCCAATTCACAATGCCAAGAAACTCCAGTTTCTTCCTTTCATTTATTTCCTGGCAGCCACAATCACGGTATTCCCAAAGCCCAGCCAAAATAAACTTTAAGCTCTGATGTAACATACATTTCAGCTAGGTAAAAGAATCATTACAGTGAGATATCAGATTCATATTGATATCAGATTCAAATGCCAAACACTAGAAAGCTTTAAGTGAGGGAACTTGCCAGGTAAGTCAGCTTCCAAGTCTGTTTCCAACATCCTCTTGACAGAATTTTTGGCCTCTCCTGATATTCACTGTTCTTATAAAAACTTGAAATTTAGATCAGAATTAACATCTTCATGTATTTCAATGAATTCATTATCTACATATATTTCACAGAACCAAAGAATCATAGAATAGTTTAGGTTGGAAAAGATCTCAAAAATCATCAAGTTCCAGGCCCCCCTGCCATGGGCAGGGACATCTCCCATCAGATCAGGTAGCTTAAAGCCCCATCCAGCCTGGTCTTGAACAGGGGGATGGGGCAGGGATCCCTTCCAGGGATGGGGCAGCCACAGCTTCTCTGTACAACCTGTTATAGTGTCTCACCACCCTCACAGTAGAATATCTAATCTACGCTCTTTCAGTTTGAAGCCATTACCCTCATCCTATTACTACATGCCCTTGTAAAAAGACCCTCTCCAACTTCCAGAAATATCTTAATTCTAATTATTGTCAGAACCATCTTGAGAAAAGCCACCTATGCCTAAAATATAATTTTTCTAGGTTCTGTGGATACATATAATAGTGGACAGGCAGGTTTGCTATTTATTGTTATGCGTCTCCCACTAATGAGGGAGTGCTGGCCTGTTGAAATGGCCTACCCTGCATCAATGCCACCCTAGATCAGGTTTCTGTGGAGGAAAGTTGCCCCATGTACTTCAGCACTTGGATCTGTTGTCCTTTTAACTTCATACTAGAAGTTTGTAACCTAACTGAAAACATATTTTTATATATAATTCTGTTAAAAATCCTCAGAGGAATAAGATGGCACTTTTGCATGTGCTTCTGTTTTGTGCATTGTTGCTTTGTGCATGTGCATTGATGTTTTGTAGCATCCTGCTGCTGCTGTTCATTACTTTCTCATGCTAGGAAAGCATGTTGAGTATTTAAGTGTCTATGTCCTGCTGGGATAGAGCTGGAGGACTGCTGTGTGAAAGGAGCCAAATGCAGTGCAGTCCTCATCCAGACTTTTTAGCTGGAGAGGCTCTTGGAAAAAATGGATGAGTCTCCATGTCTTTATGTAAAGCATGAGCTTAGTGCAGAAGTGACCATGGCAGTCAACTAGGAAGAAACTTGTTATGTGGGTAATCAGAGGACAAGGGATCTGGAACAAGACAAGGGAAAATCAAATAATCTATTCAGGTTTTTCAGTTTAATATATTTGTTCTAGAAATGAAAATAACGTTAACCATGGTGTCCTTCACGCGCTACTCAGCTTTCTGATCTTTACTTATTACAGAAGAGTGTCATGGTTTAACCCTAACTGGCAACTACACACCATTCAGCTGCTCACTCTCTTTCCTCCCTTTCTCTCTCCCAGTAGGTTGTGGAGGAAAATGGAAAAAAAGTAAAACTAGTGGGTTGAGATAAAGACAGTTTAATAGGGCAGCAAGGGAAGAGATAATAATAACAACAATAATAGCAATAGAATATTTAAAACAAGTGATGCGCAACTCAATTGCTCACCACCCACTGACCAATGTCCAGCCTGTCCCCAGGTAGCAACTACTCCCCCAACCAATTCCCCCTAGTTTATATATTGAGTATGGTGTTGTATGGTATGAAATGGTCAGTTTGGGTCACCTGTCCTGACTATGCTCCTTCCCAACTTCCCTTCTCGCAAAGCATGGGAAGATGAAAACTCCTTTCTTTAGGATAAGCACTGTTTAGCAACAGCTATAAAGTCAGGTGTCCCTGTGACTGCAAGGGGGGTCGGACTAGATGACCTTTGAAGGTCCCTTCCGGCCCAGATGATTCTATGATTCTATGATTCAGTGTGTTATCAGCATTATTCTCATACTAAATCCAAACCACGGCACTATACCACCTACTAGGAAGAAAATTAACTCTATGCCAGATGAAACTAGGAGAAAAAGCTTAAACCCAGTAACCTGAAAGTATTTTAGAGGTCTCCACTGACTTGCCAACATCTGACTCAGGTCTAAATGTACACCAAAAAACTAATTTTACTATCACAGAATTTATTTCTTTACACTTCTTTATAAGTCTGATGTGGTTATAGTCAGTAAAAAAGATTCACCAGGGTATACAAGTACATGCAGAATATTAGGTTCTGAAAATCGATGAATCCTAAGTAAAACATGACTTCCCTGAAGAAAGGTTTATAAATGGTTTGTCAGGGAACCAATGTTTTCCTAACTAAATTTGCATATGGGCCATAGGAGAAATATTGATGTAATGCTGCAAAAGGTATAGCAAAAGGAGCAAGAAGTTGTTACCTCTTGCACCGTATGTTGTACTGTCTTAAATGACTTCTCATGACTTAAGAGCCTACTCTAGATTCCCTTTCATCATGGCATCAAAATCTACTATTTCATTTACACAAATCTGTCAGTTTGTTAATCTATTTAGCAGATGAAGTTTACTTGCTTTAGCCATGTCCTACCCATTCAATTACCATTTTATTAAGAATTTTTCTGTATACTTACCCTGCCTTCACAGAAAAATATTAACTTTTACAAAGTTAAAATATTAACATTTACAGCTAAGATGGCTCCATCATTGCACATATACCTTCCATTCTAAATCTTCCTTGTTCCCTCAGAATGTTTTTAATGTTCTTCACCATCAACACACAGAATCCACAGTAGTGCCTTGTACTACAGACATTATGTATTTGTATCCAAGACACTCCTGTATGTGATTAATAATTCAATATAGGAACAAGCTTGGCAACTTGCAAATGAACAAGAAGGTCAGTGTTCAAGAAGCTAGTAGCAACTTCAACAAACAGGAGACCCCATCTGGAATACTGCATACAGCTCTGGAGTCCTCAGCACAGGAAAGACATGGACCTGTTAGAGTGGGTTCAGAGGAGGGACACAAAAATGATTAGAGGAATGAACACCTCTTCTATGAGGACAGGTTGAGAGATTTTTAGCCTGGAGTAGAGAAGGCTCCAGGGAGACTTTATTGTAGCCTTTCAATACTTAAAGGGGACATATGAGAAAGACAAAGACAGACTTCTCGTAGGGCCTGTAGTGATAAGACAAGGGGTAATGTTTTTAAACTAAAAGAGGATAGATTCAGATTAGATATAAGGAAAAAATTTTTTACAATGAGGATAGTAAGACACTGGCCCAGTTTGCCCAGGGAGGCGGTGGGTATGCCAATCCTGGAAACATTCCAGATCAGGTTGGATGGGGCTCTATGCAACCTGATCTAGTGGAATATGTCCCTGTTTGGACAGGGAGGTTGGACTAGATGGCCTTTGAATGTCCCTTCCCACACAAAGTATTCTATGATTCAACATGCAAAAGCTCTAGCATTCCTATTCAGGTAGAGATTGTAGATCTTCATTTTCTTCACTGTATACTATCCTTTGCAGATTATTGATATACACTGTACTAACGACATATGTCTAGGAGGTTTAAAATAATTAACAATTAACAACACAAAGTATAATATAATCTAAATAGGTAATTACAAAGTTTGAGGTTTCTTTCTTTTTGTTGTTGTTGATTTTTTGTTTAGGTTTTTTTTTCTTTTTTGAAGATATCAGAGGACTGACCCAAAGCGTGTTACAAGACTCTTCCTTTGAGTAAGTTCCTGATCATAGATAGATAGAAAAAAAAACAAGGAGATGGATCAGAAACATATGTCCCCATTTCCAAAATTAATCTAATATTTGTTTTTGGAAATCAGGTACAATTTTCAAGCAACATTACTAATTCTGATTTGAAAGATATCTGAGATGAAGACAACACACAGTATAGTCTCAAAGTGTTTATTACTTGTGCAGTATTTAAGGTCAGAAGGGATTTTAGAAATCACTTTCATAATCCAGCAGAGGACATTTTGCCCATGCACCTCTGCCTGAGCTGAGACAAGCATCTAAACTGTCATTAAGTGTAATTTTCAAATAACAGGCATGGATGTAATGCCATGAGAGGATGCAGATTCCTAAAGAAAGACAATGGCACCACTGTAGTGGCCACTGTTAATTGCTATGCAAATATAAGAACAACGATAAAAATCTAAATTAAATCTGATCAGTGATATGATCAGCTTATCAGCTATGAATAGTTGATAATAGTTATTTCATTAAACAAATTTAGATGAGCTGTCATCTATGAATTATCTATGACTGGCAACTGTGAACTATTGCATGCAAATGAATAGATTAAATGTTTTAGAGGCTCACAGAATTAAACCAAATTTAACTTTTACAGAAAAAACAGCTTGTAGATGTCAGAGGGATAGTTGGGAGCAGTCCTACACCGAGGTTCTGGCATATCCAGATTTTCCACTCATTTCAGTTTTATGCCAGATTTAATCTGCTGATACAACAGTTCCACTTGACTGATACCATTAATGAGTACAAGAAGAATTAGTCCTGCTCCCCACAGTTAGTGAATCAAAATAAGCATCAAGAGTAGTAAATAAAGTTTCACAAACATTTACTGTTTACTCATTTTCAAAACCCTTCCTTTTTTGCTTTGGTTTTAACTGAACACAGCACCAGCAAAGTCATCTGGCTCTAATTGCCTTCAGGGGATTCGGCAACAATAAAGTCCTATGGCTCCTATAGGAGCACAGGATTGGACTTATCTCTATATACAGTCTATTGGACCCTATCTTCTTTCCAGTTCTATTCCAATTTACAGACAATTTCTAAGGCATTTTAAGACTGAACGATTTAATTTTCTTCATCACAGAATACCAGATTCTTCATGGTTGGAAGGGACCATTGAGGTCATCGAGTCCAAACAAAAAAAAAAACAGTAACAAAACCACATAAAACACAACACTGAAACAAAAAAAAAGCAACACCCCATGACCACAACAATAACAACTCTCAATAATCTTAGGCACTAGAGCATGCCCTGAAGTGCCACATCCACATATTTCTTAAGTACCTCCAGAGATTGAGACTCCACAACCACCTTTGGCAGGCTGTTCCAGTGCCTGACCACTGTCTCAGTAAAGTAATTCTTCTTAATATCTAATCTAAAACTCCCCTGCCATTTCCTCTGGTCCTGTCATTATTCCCTAGTGCCAAGTAGAGAGGCACAATGACATCCCTACTTCTGCTGGCCACACTGTTCCTGATACAGGCCAGGATGCAGCTGTCCACTTTGACCACATGGGCACACTGTTAAGCCAGCTGTACACCAACATTCCCAGGTCCTTTTCTGCTGGATAGCTTTCCAGCCACTCTTCCCCAAGCCTGTAGCATTGCCTGGGGTTGATGTGTTCAATAAGGGCCTGGCACTTGGCCTTATTGAATCTCATCTCATTGGCATTGGCCCATTGATCCAACCTGTCCAGAACCCTCTGTTAGAGCCTTCTGATCCTCACGCAGATCAACACTCCCACCTAGTTTGGTGTCATCTGCAAACTTACTGAGGGTGCACTCAATACCCTCATGCAGATCATCAATAAAGATATTAAAGAAGACTGGCCCCAAAACTGAGCCCCGAGGGACACCATTGGTGACTGGCTGCCAACTGAATTTCATCCCATTAATCACAACTCTCTGGGCACGGCCATCCAGCCAGTTTTTTATCCAGTGAGGAGTACACTTGTCTATGCCATGATTTGCTAGCTTCCTCAGGAGAACACTGTGGGCAATGTCAAAGGACTTACAGAAGTCCAGGTAGACAATCCACAGCCTTCCCCTGATACAGAAGTCAGGTCATGTGATCATAGAAAGAGATTGAATTGGTCAATCAGGACCTCCCTTTCATGAAACCATGTTGACTGGCCCTGATCCTTTGGCTGTCCTGCACTTGCTGCAAGAGCTCACTCAGAATGATCCTCTCCATGATCTTTCCTGGTACTGAGGTCATGCTTATGGGCCTGTAGTTGCCTGGATCCTACTTCCAGCCCTTCTTGTAGATCACCTGTTCCCTTTTTATTTCTAAACAAGCCCCAAAGGGATAGTTTTACTTTTTATTAATTTAAATTATGGTATTAATAGTAATAAAAAATAAACATATTTTAAAATGCCCCTTCCCCCCCCAAGAAAACCCAAACAAAAATCGACACCCGTATCTTTACTGTTAGTCTGTAGAAGAAATGAAGAAATTTCGCATGTCTTTAAGGTTTAAGTTGAAGGGCTTAATTATTTATACTCAACTGCCTTCCAGAAAGGGAAAACCAGAAAAAACTAGGAAAGAAAAAAAACAATGTACTGGGAAAATAACGGTTACTTTGAGTCTATACTGCTGACAGTCCTTAACTAACAAAGACTGTCCTTAGACCTGCTGGACCCACAATAAAGTGATTTCAGAAATACGCTTTGTTATAAAATGCACCAAGCCTTCCTACCTCCTCCTTTTCCATTCCCCAAAGGGAGCTCGTAACTGTAGCTCTTTGTGTTGTGTTTCAGCGATTCACACAGCATTTTAATTCCTTCTTTGGTCTTGTAAAGAAAATCCTTACATTTTGTATTTTGTTGAAGGATGGGAGGAGGAGAAGGAGACTGAAAAGAGTATGAAGAATGTTTGAAGAGAAAAAGGAGCAATACTTGCAACAGCCTTCTAGAAAAAGCAAATATAATTTAAAAAACACTACAACTGGGAGATCAGAGGGAGAGGAATATTTTGCTATTATTAACAATAAAAAGGTGGTTATTATAAAAAGTTCTTTATTATAACTTGGAGATTTATAGACCCTTGGTAGAAAGCTCATCTAGGACTGCTGATCTTCGATCATGAAAGAGTATGTAATGTTCTCCCTTCTCATTAGGCAAAATGGACACCAAACCTTTAGGAAAGCACATTCATTGACATATCTGTTTGGTTTTGGCAGTGCTTGAACAAAGTACATACCCAGCCCCTTCATAGGACTTCTCTTAGTAGGCAATGTATAATATTGACATTTGCTAATAAACATAAGGTTATGCAGTTGAATCCTACACAAATGTAGAAATATCCTAGCTCTATTCAGCTTAAATACACAAAGAACAATGAAGCAAGATTAGTATCACAAACACCAGACAGTAACACAGGGCAATTAGAGTTATGATTATTTCAATGAACAGTGATCAGAATCCGTTACAGTAGGGAATTTTGCAGGATCTGTGAGAAGTGATCCAAAGGAAATATTCCAAGAAAGAAAGTACATTGATTTTACATGTTTTTGTTATATACTTGCTTCTGAGAGAAAACCATCTTGTTTTGGCATTTGGATAAAGCATTAAGAAATTTAGTTTAACCTGGTCTTTCTGTTAATGTAACACTGCAAGACTACAAAATGAGATCTAGGAAAGTCAATTTCCGTAAATAGAACAACACTTAATAGATGTGAAAACGACCTGTATTATCTGCTAAATGTGTGTGGTCTAATTATTAAGTTACCAAGTCAATATGTGTAAAAAAAAAGCTTACCTTTTCATAAAGAGGAATAATATTTTTGGCGTGCTCTGAGCCCTCAGAGGTTAATTAGAAAGCAGAAGGAATGAACACTAAGTCTCTATTTTTTATGAGAACATGTTATTGTTTTTCATCGGGAGTATTTAGCAATGCATCTCAAACTAGCTTGTTTAAAGACCACATCTGTGAGTAACAGAACTTTAGGCACCTTAGGAAAGAAAGTAGGACAGCTCACAACTTGGGTAAAGCCTGAACTGGTGTAGTCAAAAATGCAGACTAGGTGTGAATTTGCAGAGAAGACAATGATTGCTAGGGAGTGAAATACTTTTTGATCTTAGTTCTGTCCCTTATAACTTAAGAAATCATGATTCTTTTTCATATGAAAACTAAATGTTTTCTACAGTTGAAAGTACTGCAGGGAGGTTACTTAATCCTTCTGTACTTGCTCCCTCTAAAAATCAACTGAAATATATAAAAATTTTTTTTTTTTTTAAAGAGAAAACACATCCAAAGAAAAGCTGGAAAGGCAGCCAAATCCTCTGGGTGTTACTACTGGTGGCCTGCAGCCATACTACCATGGGTTGTGATCTCAGCATCTCATAGGACATGCAAGGTCAGACTCGGTCAATACTCAATCAGGACACCTACAAAGTAAACCCAGGTGCTGCAAGTCATAGTGTCCCCGATTCAGTAGCAAGAACTTTTCTTCTGTCTTGAACATTTAATCACTGCCACAGGCATGGTCATAGGGGTCATTCTACTCCTGGAAGTGCTGCCTTCTGAAGAGCTATAAAATTACTGTCCTGACCACTTGAAAGCATTAAGAAAATTGTGTCAATTCTTAAAGAACAGAGACATTAACCTTAATAGGTTTATGTCCAGATTTCAATCAATGTATTGAATATTTCAGGCCATTTTCACGGATTAAATAAAGTATTCTTTTCACCTCTTTTTAAACCAGAGCTTTACTGTTCCTCTGTTCCTTTACATGGACACACATTTTGTATTTGGGCATTGCCTGGTTTAAAGATTCTTCGTAAGTAAAATCCAATGGTTTTTTTAGTTGGAGGACTGAAAATATTTTATCATTAATATTATTCCAGGTTTACCACAATTTTCATTGCAGAATTTTGTTATTTTACTCTGATAATTAATATTTCTCAGCAGTGCTTTGAAAATGCAAATGGTTACTATAGTTCTCTCTTAGCTTGTTCTATGACTCACTTTTTAATCTTCTTTCTATGGTATTTCGTAAATTTAGAGTCCTTTTTCTTTCCTAATACATTGGGGACTTTTGGGGGGTCTGTCTTCAGAAATAACTTCCTTTCTGAGAATCATTAATGGCAATATTTTTATTAGCTCTATTAGTCTTACATTTGTTTTTTTGGTCTTACAGGACTGGTTCCCAAAAACCCCAGAATGGCTCTGTCCCATTTTCTTGCAGTGATTTAGGTTTCTAAATGATAAGCAGCCTGAATTCAGATTGCCTATTACAGTACCAAATTTGGGCTTCTGAATTATGAGGCTTTTCAAGTTCCAAGTAGTAATGAGCAATTTGTACAACCCCAGAAACAGGCAAAGTAGCCTGGTCCCAGATCAAGTTCAGTTATACAAATATGGTGCTAAAGGATCAGGAAACTATGTAGTAAGAACTGATTTTTAAATGTTATGGTTAAATAAGAGGAATCTTAGGCTTACTACATAGCCTTACTACATATTTTGAGTATTATAAGGGATCACTGCAGAGCTTAAATTTCTTCTGAATTAAACTGAGCAAGTTCTTTCCTTTTCACAATTCTCTTTTTTGTATGAAGGTCCTTTTTATGAATAACAGTCATTCCTCCACTGCAGTTGAATTTTTCTATAGAAGTCTAATTTTCCAGACCTCTAAGCTTTTTTTTTTTTCTTTCCCAAATGATCCTTGGCTAATTTTCGGTAGAATGGTTGGTTTATCTGTGACTACATCATAAGAACATCACATGAAACAGTATCAAATGACTCATTATAGTCAATAAAATGACATCCATTCTTTCTGCCCTATGTATAAAACCTGTTGCCCCATCACAGAAAGGAATCACACACTATTTACAGTATTTTTCTTGACAAATCCACACTGACTGTTTGTCCTCTCCTTGTTTCTTTTTGATTCTGTTGTGTTTTCTTGTTTTCTTTTTCCTTTTTTTTTCCCCTTAGACATTTCTGAATAATTTGTTTTATTCCACGTCTCAGTAATTTTCCACAAATCAAGAACTAAGCAGCTGTGAACTCTCAGCCTGAGCGTGGTTGCTTCTTGTTGAAGTCAACAGAACTGAAAGAGGTATGTAAGTGCTTCTCTGAGTAGTAATGGACAATATGACAACAGAGCAAGTGTCTGTACCAGGTACTTAGGGGGGGATGTCAATATGTTAGGCTTTTTCTCATGAGAGTCCCTGCCTGGTGTCTAATACAAAAACATTTCATGTCTTTGCCAGCAGCCAAGAAAAACTACTGGTTTTATTGATCAGTTTTTAAATATTGCTGGGGTAGAAAAATAATAAGGAAGTGAAGTTAGTGTCACAGTGTGATTTTCAGTCAAAAAAATATTTTATAAATCAAGAAAATATATCTGGGAATAAAAAAGGCAGTGTCTACACTATAGAACTCTGTCTTCAAAAGCAGTGACTGAGATATGCATTTTGGGTCTCCATGTTTCACCAGGAACACTCAGGAACAACATTACCCTTGGATATATAAAAAGTAGCAGAATATCACCCTTCTGATGGTTGGAAACTTAACTCTAATTTCCTGTCTAAATTTACCCTTAGACATGATCAATGCTAGTACACTTTCCAGCTCTGCTGACAAATCGTAAGGTATTCCAGTGTCTGGTTTTTGGTGGTTTGGGATTTTTTGTCTCTTTCTAAATGACACAAATTGAAACTTGAAATGATACACCATACTAGGCAGCAGTAACAAATAAGCACTAGAAAAGTTTATTGGAAAAGTGGTGGACTTTTGTCCCACCACTTAGCATTTTAAAAATTAAATTATAGTATCTGCCTTAAAACTGCATTTTAACCTAATGTCTGTGCGCATGAAAAAAAATGGAAGGCTGAGCATATGGATGTGATGATGTCTGTGCCTAAGGAATGTTTTAATCTATCAATTTTCCTATTACCCTCTGCTTTCCAGAGTCTCGGGGAAAACAGAATCATCTGCACTCCCTTCATTACACTTATAAGACTTGAAGGTCACACAACTTTTTCTTCAGAGGTTTCCTACCATGATTAAGACACTTCTTTCTTTCTTTCTCCCTCCAAATTTAAAATATACATATTTGGAGACTTATCTCTCTGCCAGCTTTGGAAACTGGCCTGTGTTAGGCACAGTACATCAGCAAGTGAAGGTACACTCTTTTGTGGTACTGAAAACTGACTTTTTCAGGTGTTTGGCTACTGTCATTCTGTCTGGGCCAAACTGACATACTGGATCCAGAAAATCTCTCCTGTCAATTCTGTGGCAGTTTCTTGGCAGAAGGAAGAAGGGGGGATGCTTTCCTTTGTAACTTGGAGAAAATACCAGCTGCTATGGGCAGACCATACCTGTCACGTCCTCATCTGTTCTAAAAGTTTCAGGTACTGTAGCATTTAAAGCCCACTTGAGTCCTCTCTGTATCATGCATTTTTTTGCTCTAAGGACTCAAATTTTTAAGTCTAAAATAAATCTCTTTCTTGGTGTATTGCATTTTGATGAATTTGTCAAGAATAAAACATCTGCTACTCTCTAACTCAGAAAAAAATCTATTTGAAAATACCATAGAGCTACAACACTGATCTTCATCTTTGGGTTTAATGATAAACCTGATTAAATATATCTTTTGTTTAAAATAACAGGAAATATCATGTCACCTGACTTTGCAGAATGGGTGCAGTCCAGTCTAACTAGTAGAAGAAATTTATGGGAGCTTCCCTTGAATGTTATAGTCCCGCCCGGATTTCATGCAATATATCACACAAATAGATCAGTGAAAAACTGTAAGCCCCATGTTACTATGCTTTACATATGGAAAGTTAATATATTATAAAGTGACAGGAGACATATCTAGTAATCTGAAAGACACTGAAATTATTTGCTTTTCTAAAAACGATGTGTTGTTAGATTTCTAGGTGATGTATAACAACTGACTTCAAAGGAGCCAAAATAATTTACACTATCTTGAGAATCTGATTGCCTTTGCCCTAACACTACCATGTTAGTCCTTCAGTCAGATTTGGTATCCAAGACTCATGGTTATCTTATTCTACGCCTCAGAAAAGGTCTGCCAAGAAAGATCCATTCTAAATTCTGAAATAATAATTTGATAGTGATGATTTTCTGATTATGAATTTGTTATAACAGGCCTAATGTTGGAGTAGAAATATGTTAATCTGAACAGTATCATGAAATAAATTATAAATCTTTACAAAAAGAAAGTTGAAAATTAGGTACTTTAAGATTGCTATAAATGCAGTTACAGGAACATATGCCTGTAATATCCCAGAGCTGTAAAAATTAAACAAGAGAGGGAAACAGCAAGGAAGAGTGAGGGACATGAAGGAAAGAGAGACAAGGAGAAAAGAAGAAGAGAAGAGAAATGAGCCTTCATCTATTGGTTTCCCTTGGAAGATGACTGAAATACATACTGAAGTGCTAAAAATACTGAAATAAGTTATGCTCTGATAAAAAATCCGAGGACCTAAAGGAGGAAGTGTTAACACTTCATGTTTGCCCATCTTTCTAGCCCAAGACAAGGTTTCATTTACCTATTTTGTTTTTACCAAATTGGTGTGAAGTCTCATACTTTATGGGCTAAAGATTAACATTATTTGTTTTCAGCATAAATTTATAATAAACTACCAATACAAATGCCCACTTATCCAATATATTGTAGACCAGAAAGGTGAGTGCAAATTACAGCATTTCACAATAAATATTTCATTTTAATTGACACAGGAAAGCTTTATATTTTTTCCATGCCACAAAGATAACCAAGTAGAAAAAATCCCTCACTTTTGAACAAAATGATCCTAATAATTTTTTTCTTTTATTTTGCACTTGATTTTTTTGCTTCTTTATCTTTCCTGCCTCTGTACAGGTTTTTTTTTTTTTTGTCTGGAAATACATACTTTTTATTAGGACATATTGCTGGCAAATGTGTTGATCTTTTGAATCACAAAGATGAAAGCATAAAGAAGCCAGGAATTTTAGATTTGGTTTTGCACCTGTTGTTTTTGCAACCAACACTCCACCTGGGATTGATGCTATTATTTTGTCTCTTGAAACTGGGTTACCCTGACATCCTTGTAGATGCTATAGGAGAAGGAAGCTGGCAATATTTATTTCACTTTGGTTTCTGAAGCTACAAGATCATCATCTGCATTATTCAGGTTTCCAGTACAGTCAAGAACAGGACAAGCATGGCCAGTGTGAATTATGCCCTGCAGGATGGGTTTCTAAGAAAGCAGATATGAATTTCTCTCTGCATACCCTTAGCCCTTTAGTTTTGACTGGACACCCACATTTTAAATGTTGAAAGTTGCCTGGGAGAAATTTCACACAAAAAAATTACCTTCCCTAAGCCAGATCTACAGATATCTTGATACAGAACTGCTGAACATAACTTAGCTTCCTTTGTCAAAAACAAATCTGAAAATGTTGCAGAATTTTAGTATCAAACATAGTCCCATGTCCTAAGAATTAGACATCTCAGAATTATCTGTCAAACTGAGAGAGTTTGCTTTTCTTTCTCTGCTCTTTGCAGAGAAAGAAAAGCCATATGCTGGTGCTCCTAATCATCATGGGGAATGGTGTCATTATCCCAAGAGTTAAGTCATCAGAAATGCTTAAGCAGTAAAATACGGCTAAGTGACATAACAGGAAAACAGAATCTGGACTTCGGGATTTAAAATAGAAACTTCAAAACTGAGAGCCTCCAATATTTAAGCAGTGAAAAGTTCACAGCAAATAATGGAACAGTCCGAGCCAGCATCTCCCAGTAGGAATGCTCCAGTACAAAATCAATTTGTCCTATTTGCAAGAGCTCACCATCTCATGGTGCTTAGGAGCTTGCTATTTTTCTCATTAGCTGAGAACATACAATGAGTTACAGATAAACTGCTTTGGGTCACCTCTTTTGGAGTGCCAAGTACCCTCTGTGCTGTTTTGTAATGAACAGAACCTGACTAGAATAAGAACACGGTATTTTTTATGCTCTCTGTGCAGTTTGGAAAACAACAACATGGTCCCCAAAGCAGATTGGCAGATAAATGGCACCAGAGCACTCTCTTGGCAATGTGTATCTCTGTTAGGGCCCGAAAATCTTTGAGCAATTTCAGCTGTCAGGTTGCAGCAGATGAGCCAACCGTTACTCTGTTCAAACCCACAGGCCTGATTAGCACCTGCACTGTCACTCTTATATCTGCAAGGAGGTAACAAACCTGTTCAACAGCTGCGTAGGTGAAAGTATACCCTGTGGTATATCTCAGCATCCTGCTGTTATAAAGAACATTACACAGTGAGCGCAGCACACTTCTAATGAACTGCTTAATGTTTCTGTCTTTGGAGATGACTTTTTGAAGTCTGCAAGAAATTCGAAGTTATTTCTTCCCCACAGTATGCAGTGACACAAGACGAGTCCTTCACTTAATTCTGAATACGTTTGAACTAGAGTCACAGGAAACACATCTGACTTATGAACAGTACCAGGTTAAATCAGTCAAGACTAACACATATGCAATGCTATGATGTTATGGCATAGATCATATGCCACCCAGAGGGCCCTAGACAGGCTTGAGAGGTGGGCCCGTGTGAACCTCATGATGTTCAACAATGCCCAGTGCAGGGTCCTGCTCCTGGGTCACAGCAACCCCCAATATCAGCACAGGATGGGGAACAAAGGGATTGAGACCAACTCTGACGAGGAAGACTTGGGGTCACTGCTGGATGAAAAGCTGGACATGAGCCAGCAATGTGATCTTGCAGGCCAGAAAGCCGAATGCATCCTAGGCTGCATCAAAAGAAGTGTGGCCAGCAGGGCAAGGGACATGATTCTGCCTTTCTGCTCCACTCTGGTGAAAACCCACCTGGAGTACTGTGTCCAGTTCTGGAGTCCTCTGCACAAGAAAGACATGGACCTGTTGGAGTAGGTCCACTGGAGGGCCACGAAGATGATCAAGGGTTGGAGCACCTCTGCTGTGAGTAAAAGCTGAGAGAATTTGGGTTGTTCAACCTGGAGAAGAGAAGGATCCAGGGAGAGTTTATTGTGGCCTTTTGGTACTTAGAAGGGACTACAGGAAAGATGAGAAGGCATATTTTAGGAGGGCCTGTTGCTGTAGGACAAGGGATAATGGTTTTAAATTAAAAGAGAGTAAGTTCAGACTAGATATAAGGAAGAAATTTTTTTACACTGAGGGTGGTGAGACACTGGACAGGTTACCCAGAGATGTGGCAGATGCCTGAAACAGTCCAGGTCAGGTTGTAAGAGGCCCTGAGCAACCTGATCTAGTTGAAGATGTCCCTTGTCCCTGCTCACTGCAGGGGTGGTTGGAGTGGATGCCTTTAAAAGTACCTTCCAACCCAGACTATTCTATGATCCTGTATCTTCTGAAAAACATTAATGTTTGCACGTGGTAAGACAATGAACTCTGTAGACACAGCAACCCAATTTCTTACAGCAAAACATTGATGTGGTGTAGACAGCTAAGGAGTTTCGTTGTTACAGCTACACAGGTCAATTTGAAGACCAAAAAAGCCTCACTGGCAAGCCTTCAGCATTCTTCAGATACTGCTCATATCTCCTCACAGATTGAAGACAGAATTCAATTCACCATCCTCAATTAGCTGCTTCAGAAAAATATTGAAAGATTTGGTAAAATTAAATCTATGCATAGATTTTAATATAGTCCAAATAAACAAGAACACTGTGAATAATAATTATGAATAACTTGACTATGCTACAGCAAATAGGCTATATAGGTTGACTGGTTTGTGGTTTTCCTTAAGATAATAGTTCAGATATTTCTTACAAAACTCTACTCAGGACAATAATGTACTGATATATTGGTAAAAGAGTTTAAAAAATGTGTTAAAGTATATTTTCTCTTTACAAAATATTGGTAATTTCCCAAATAATCTATAAAAAGTCTTCTCCATGAAGTAATAAAAATTTTTGGCCTGCTTCATGGGAAGAAAAAAACCTGCAGAAGGTGAAAACATGTTCACATATATTGTAAATTGCTCATTCAGGGTTTTCAGCTCACATTTTCTCTAAATTGCTCTACAGCAAAACCTATATAAGGCCATGGAAATGCTATTCCATTGGATTTGCAGGAAAGTCTCAGATTTAACTCCTACAATGAGAACAGAAAATTACTGTACAATTTATTTTTCTTTTTTTGTGAGCCAAGTGACCCTTATTTGATTAGTTTTGTGGCGATTTTAACATTGCTATTATACTAATTTATGGAACAGGTAACTCATAGTCCATACGTGTCAGAGAGAAATGTTTTTCATGTTAATCCAGAAAAAAAGAAACGGCCTAAGAAATTTAACAATCCTGTTTGCTTACAAGATACAATTGTTTATAATTAAATACAGGTTTTACCATATTTGGGATCACACTAAGGAACACATAAATACCTGACTAGAAACTCTGGATTCTATAAATAGTGAATTTAGGAAGGAATGGCTACAGGACTTTTGGATGCATAAGGGTGTTTTCACAGAGAATTATTCTCCTGCAGTGGAAATGTTTTAATGAGAAGCAGAAAAATTTTACACTCCTCTACATTGCAAGGATCTCAGTCCCATCTCCTCTGTAAAGTTGATATAACCTGTAAAGTGATATAACTCTGTTACTCTCAAGTCTTCCCTAATTTACATCAATGCTACATCAGTCTATGTTTATTTTTATAGCATATTGGAAAGTTGTGTGTAAGAATTTGCCTTGTAATTCTGACACTATATAGAATAGTTTTGGGAATAATGTGGAAGCTTGTACTCCTCTAAGAAAATCTTACTAACGGTCTTTCCCATATTTATAAACTTAAATTGGCAAAGAATACTAATATTTAATTTATGCTTAAAGGAATTTGCATATAGCAAACAACATTTTTCTTATTACTTAGTAAATTGCAGTGTGTCTGAAGCCAGCAATAAGCAAAACACACTTTAATTGTCAATTTAAGTGGGATTACTGTGATAGTTTTTCTAAAACTTAATGTAGACCCTTCTAATAGGATTCATAACAGTGCAGACATATTTTCTTATTTGAGATGAAATTACCTGTAAATTATTCTGCTACAAACAAAAGGTTTCTATTTAAGTTACTTGGTTACTTGAACAGTGGTGGAACAATTTATAAATTTATCAAACTTATCTCAATATGGGCATTAGGGTTTTCCATCTTTGCAAATATTAATCTGTGGAGAGCCAGCTGGCACATGCATTATTTCAAACTGTGATTTTGTTTCTCACCATCTCATGGTTATAGGTATAAACTACAGCCTTTACCATCTCTACACAAATTTTTCACAAAGCTTCTCAAATACTTTATTGATGTTACAGAGATTCAGCTACGACAATTTCCACACAGGCCTTAAAGCCAATCCTTTTTAAAGAATTTTGATAGCACATGAGTCAGTAAACCACATACTCAAATCAGTTTTGACACTGAAGGTTCATTTAAGTACATTTGTATGTATTTTGGAGGTAGGTGTCTAACTGGGCATGATAATACAGACAAATCTCAAAAGTCACTTTTCATTCTTTCCATTAGCTCAACAATTCAAGGTTCATCCCATTGTTGCAACAAAAATTTCACTACTATTCTTCATATGGAATAATTCCAAAGCTCCTGAACACCAGAGACCTTAGACAATGTCTATTTACCGAACCTGAACAAGAGATTCTGCATCTGAGAACCACTTCCTGGCTTGTATCAGAAAGAACAATAAAATAATGTTCACAAGCTTTCCAAAATACAAGAAACACCCAAACATGGCACTTCTCTGCAAAAAACATGTTCAGATATGAACAATATTTTGATACCAAGTCAATGATAATAACTATCAAAGCGGTGAACTGCAGCAAGACATTTATATCACGTAGTACTAGAAAAAACACATCACTCACCCTTTTCTTATACTGTAAAGTAGATCTACAGCATTAAATGATTGCAATTTCTCTTTCAGAAAAGCTTCTTAATCTCTACTCCCACCACATAACTCTGCTCAAACTCGATAAAGGGTTCTCTGAATTAGTTTCACATGAGAACACAGAGAGTTCAGGCCCCTTGCTGTCAGAACAATATTTAGTATTGTTCTTTATTAGTCACTTTGGTCTTCCACTACTTTGGAAGTAGTAAATACTTCTCAATACAAGAAATACTAAGAGAAGATCTTATGTTGAAGAGGTAGAGAAAAAGAATCAGAAAAAATGTTATTCAGAATTGTTTTAAGGACCACTAGTGTAACTGAAAATCAAGTCCTTCAGAGTCAGGCAATGGGTCATTTACAGTAGTATGGTATAAACAGTCCAGGGATTAAGATAAATGGGCAAAACAAACACAAAGCATGAGCTCTCCCGGCATGGACCATTAGAATTTATCATACACAGTTCATTTAGAGTGTGATGAAGGAAAAGGAGAAACACATGGTTCTCCAAAGGCTTTCCATAAATTGTATAAATGTTTCAGGTCAGGTATTTTATTTTAATTTTTTTAAATGCAAAACCCCCTGGAAATGTTTCCCTGGAAACCCCCTGGAAATTCTCTTTCCAGAGAACTCTAATTTCTGTTAATTACTTTTTTCATATTGTTATTGTGGCAGTAGAAATCACCCAGCAATGGGAAAAATCATAATGCAACTACAATTACAGATGAATTAAGTGTGTGATTCTGTTAAACATGTTTCCTCTTCCTCCCTACTTAAATCTGTTCATGTGATTTGCTCTCAGGGAAATAGGGATGTATATGTTAAAGAAGTAACCAATTGCATGTTGTCATAGTATAAAAGTAAGTATTAAAATATTAATATAAAAAAAAAACTAAACCAAAAAAAACTACAGCCCTTTGCAAATATGTCATAAGATCTTTTTTGCAAACAGCAGAGCTTTTCAACTTTTGCTGATGTCTGGATTAGATCTGGCTCAGGTTGGGGGTTAAACTCAAGGAATTGCCTAGTTTCACACGAGGCGGCAAGGTAGACAGAAAGAATACCATGCTCTGTTACTTCAGCCATGCTCCATGACCAGGTTGATACTATGCTTGGAGCTGAAACTCAGAGAGATGTTTTATCATAAAACAAGAAATATTGGATTTTCTGCAGTTACAGCTGTCAGCCATACCAATTTCAAGATGTTCGGTATTTAGTGTATGTCACTTATTATTTAAAGGATTGAGTTTAGAGTATTAAAAAGTACACACAGAAATAAAATTGCTTTTGAGGTTGATCTGATACCTCAGCAGAATAGATGTTCATTCCCTTGAGAACTTGTACAAAGAGACTAAGACTAGATGAAAAGAAATAAAGGATTTAATCAACATTATTTCAGTATAGGAGCTAATTTCCTACAAGGACTGATCCCTTTCATACTATCAGTACATTCCCTTTGTATAGAAACTTTTCATATCATTCACATAATCTTTTTCATCTATGAACTTTCACTGTCATAAAAATGACCTGGAGAGAAATCTCTGGGTTGGTTTTGTTTTTTTTCCCCTTTCTCTTTCTTTCTCTCTTCTATCCTAATTCATGTCCAAACACTTTCGACTTTAGCAGTTCTGAAAAAAATTATTAAGAAATTGTTACATTTTGAAGGAATGCTAAGAGCAGGCTAAGGATGATTGCTCTTAGGAGATAAAAGAATCCCAAGAGAATCTTTTGAAGTTCACAGTTTGAGGAAAAATTACGTTTAAGCTCAGAAGCCTCACATCTTTCAGAATGACTGGAATTGAGTAGAGAGATATAATGCAGAGGCACTTGTCTTATTTACCTAGGCTTTATGCTGACTTTTCTCCAAGGCAGATGTTTTGAACAGACAAGGGGGAAAAAGAAGATCAGAAATTAAATTATTCATCCCAATAACTGTAAAATTTTGGAACTGTGAGGTGAACCCTGAGTTTTCTTAAAATCTCATAGATATTATAACTGGATGTGATCCAGCTGTAAGTCAAACTGGTAGAGTGATGTCATCTCTTGCTTGCAGTTTAACATCTCTCTCAAAAATGGCTACAACTACTACTCTCCCTGTCATTTTGTAACTAAATTTCAGGTTGTAAAACTGAACTTCAATACTGGATATTGACTTTGAAAACTGCATGCGAACTCCAGAGCGTGCAACACATAACACAGAAGCAAAGCATAGAGTATTTCACACATGCTCCACTGGTTCTCAATTAAAGAATTTCAAACCCAATTCAGTGTGCCTGTTTTAATCTCCAAGGCTGAGGTACCAAGAATTCACTCCTTCCATTGCAAGCCATCTAGACAGATGGAAGACAGGGCACAACTTTGAATCAGAAATGGCTTAGTGGAGAAATAAAGAGAGTGTAACTCCTTATCACAAGAAAACAGAGTCAGCCGCAGCCTGGCAACCTTTGGAGCAGAACACTCCTCCTCCTCCTCCCATTGAACAAATTATGCCACAATAATGAAGGCCAGCTGCATGACAAGGGAAGGGACATAATGGAGAGGGAGGGGAAAAGCAACAAAAAGAATGACTGAATCAAATAAAAGGACAATATGATTCCTTTCTGGCAGAGTCTGTGTAGTTCTTAATTTTGTTGTGGTGATTTAGTAATGCAGTGACAAAGAAGGTGTTAAAGAAACGAAAGCAGATTTGCACAGGTTATCTTAACACCAGATTCATATCTAGGAACAGAAAATATATATCAATAGCAAAGGAACAAGGATTTTTTTCTTTATAACACTTCAAATATAAGAGTTTTCAAGTGCCTTACTGATTCTGTCAGATTCTTGGCAAAGTGTGTTACAAGATCTCATATTCCTATTATCTAGTGAAATAGCAGCATTGTTCAGTTGAAAGATAAAATTATACACAACGATTCTAGTGACTACCTATGTGACTAACAAAGAAATGTATTTTGGTCAAGATAAATTTATGATCTTCCAAATAAATAAATAAAAATATCTTGCTATGAATCTTATGATATTCTTGAAATAATGCAGTTACTAACGAATAGTAACATATTTGATATAATTATACTTCTAAATTACATCTTGAATTATTGATGGAATATTGACCCACGTGGTATATCTCTAATAAACAATTCTTAACATCTACACTTACAAGTTAATACACCCTAATAATGTATTACTAGAAGAATAGATGAAACTGTAAATTCAATCTTTTTATCACCCTATATTTTATTAAAACCACTAGATTATTTTGACATATACAAGGTCAAACCTAAAAGTTATTCAACATTACTTTAGCCAAGTCACAGCACATAGGAGAGTTTATCAGACCATCTTCAACTTTAAAAAATTTAGTCTCAACAAATCTATTAGAATTAAGAAAAATAATTTGTTCTGGTCTTGACTAGGTTACATGTATCACAAAAGAAATAATATTAGTGAGATAAACACAATATTAACCAATTTTGATTATTATATTTCTTTAGCATAAAACCTACTAAAATAAATATCTTTAATTTTTATTTTTACTTTTATTTGCTATGTTATCAAGAAACTTAATTTTGTTTAATTTTCTTGGCAAATAAAATCATGGAATCATAATAACTGCTTCATTAACGTCTACTGATCAGATCCTGATCTGATCTTGCAGGGTTACCAACTGGGAAAAACAAAGCAAAAATAAAATCAGCTATTTACTAAGAAACAAAAAAACCCAGCAACATTCCAACATTAAAACCTACTTTTTGATTTGTAAATTAACAAGGTTACTCTGGAGTCAGTGAAGAATAATGAACATGACTACAAAAAGTTCTGTGCAAATGTGAAAATAAGTTGCAGACACCAAAGCACTCTAATTAAAATACAACTGTGAAGATCTTACTGAAGAATGCACTTTCATATCTCTACCTTTGCAAATATTGACATAGTTTTGCATATATAGACATATGTATGTAAGTGATATGTATATCACTTAGTTTATCTGTATATCTTATTTGGAAACTGCCGATTGTATACCTTACTTACGCACCTGACTTTAAGTTGTTTACATATGTTAAAGTATTAGGACCATTTAGTTTTCTGTACTCTAACTGTGGCTTTATTTTCTGAGGCATGATAAAATTGTATAGTGCCAGGTCTCTAGAAACTTTACAGCTCAAAGAATACAAAGACACAAATTCAAGAAAGTAAAAATTTCACAGGGATAAGCATTTCGTGAGACTTCACATCACACGGACCTAGGTGACACTGACTGTAGTTTATCCAAGGGAGTTGGTTCCTAGTCTTCAGGTCTTTTTTTTTTTTTTTTTTTTTTTTAAATCACAAAACTCCTCAGCCTATGTTTTAGAGCTGACAATGGGGAAAATTCTAGTAAGACAGATTTACTCTGGAATTTCTCAGTATACAAACAATGGAATATGTAAAAAACCTTGCTCAATTTTGGCATTGTTGTGGCATTGTGTCATTGGCTTCAGACAGGACTTTATCTTCAATCTAGTGGTTGTGTGTATGTCCTTTCCAGCTCACCACTGCAGCTACCAAGGCACCATCAGTGCAATAGGATTGTTAAAATCCTGGAGCCACAAATTGAAGCAAATGTGTTTTTTTCCTCCACTTTATAACTTTCCCTCTTTGGATAGCATAGTGAAACTGTGCAAATCGCCTTCTGGCCACTCTGCAAGAGCCTGATCAGTTTTATTTCTCATATTCTCTCGTGAGCTGAGGTGAAACTTGTGAGAATCAGGACAATTCAGTTGGCAGTTACTGGGCCTTTGAGGTCCACAGCCGTGACGCAGTGTATTAGAGGATGAGCAAAGATTATGGGTATTACCTGCCCTTTCAGAAAAGCCACAATTTCTTGTGGTTAATACTGAAATAAAGTGAGATATCACCTCTATGACAATTTTCAACCTTTTGGTCTATTTGATGAAAAATGGGGTAAAAGATATTTCCAAAGACAAAATGGCTTACAGAAAGAAATTAGGTTTCCTAGCCATTGTGAATTTTGAGTAGTTTACAGCCTACATCTCCAGCAATAAACTATACATATAAAATATATGTAAATTTTGTGTTCACACAGTCAAAATTTATTCTCTGTGTGTGTGTCTGTAAACTCAGCTTGTTCTATGTGTATGTTAAACAAGAAGGCCTTTAGAAAAGACAATCTGTTATTATGTTTTATATTTTGTTCAAACCCATCATGAGTAACCATACATTTTCTATTTGAAATTTCTAAGGCTAAGTTAATTTTTGTTAGGATAAACCTCTTTTCATGTCATTTACATTGTTCTATGGAAAATGTTCTGAGGGATATCTTATTTCTAATTAAATGGAGTAAATGAGACAGAATTTAGCCTTCGTGAGAGATAAAAAATAATGTCATAATCCACAAAGGAGTATACAATCCAAACCATGGACAGTTCATTACTATTATTTAGCTATTCTTCAGTAGATTTCGTAAAAGTCTTTGAGCATCCAGAGACTACTCCATTTGAAACACCTACACACCTGTTTATTTTAAATAAGCAGTGGGTTTTATCAAATGCTGAAAGTTAATTACATACTGGAATATTTTAATGTACCAAGGAAAAAGATATAAAAGATTTAAGGCACATTCCAACAATTTGAAAACTAGATGTGGAAAACAAAAGAAGGAATTAAAAGTTCAAATTAAAATGACATTTTTCAATTCCAAACTTGTACTGAATTCATGCTTCCCTAAGTGTTGGCCAAATAGGAAAGGTTGGGAGAGGATCTTATTTACTTTTACGACACTCCTCACAGAAGCTGTCACATAATGAGGTCTCAACTTTATGTTTTTGGTGTTTGTTCAACTAGAGACTGAACTTTACAGAACTGCCAGTTTATCACTGCAGTGTTTTCTCAGCATTTAGGAGAGCATTCTCCATCTTTAAGACTCAGGTAAATGATGGGACTCACCACGAAATCTCACTGGCATTCTCTGGGGAAGGCAGAAAAAAGTATACCGGTAAAATATTTCCACACAAATAGCAAACTCCATCATCATCCCAAAGTTCTTCTTATGTATATGCTGTCATATTTTATCAGTTCTCAAGCACAAAGCTAAATGCCTGCTTCTCCTCCAGTTGTAGGTTTTCCCCTTGGAACTATTATCCATTATTTTGGAAAAACATCCATCCTCTCAAAAAAAAAAGTAAGATAAAAAAGCTGACAAATATGACAAAAATCTCTACATATAATATTTCACTCATATAAGTACATGCAACACACACAGAGGGTTTGCCCAGACTGTGTGTAATAGATTGTGTTAGGATCGCACGGATGTCTGTATAATAACGCTCTGCTTTTCTGATCCTGAGGGCTGTCGGAGCACTATATTGCTCCTACTAAAGTTAAAGTCACTACTGACACTCGGGATCGTTTCTTATAAGAACACATATAAATGGGTAGAGATGGTGGTGGTAGTATAGGAAAAAAACTCAGCTTATTTTAAGATTCAAGGCTTCTGCAGTGTAATACAAACTAATTCGGTGTTATTACAAGAACTGATTTAAAATGGGACAGTTTCTAGTATGTTGAATAACACAGAAATAGGAACCAATTATTCTTAAATTTTTATGAGTGTTAGTTCACAAAATCTAGCATTTGTCTCAGTGTCCCTTTCAGATAACTGTAAAAAGTTGTCACTTCTTATTTGCATTATATAAATGCAAATAATGTATTGTAATGTTTGAAACAGCACTTGGTTTAAAGAAAATAAACTGCTACACCAATAAAATATTGAGAGCTGTCCAAGGAGTTTCCAAAGAAGGGCATCTTGCAGTTAAATTTCTCCAGTGACCTTCTACAGTAAAGTTCCGTGCTACATAAATCAGAAAAAATTACTTAGATGTAAAGGGAAACGGTGTGATATATTGTAACTAGAAAAACTATTTGTAAAGAAAGTCACCTGGAAAAATGTCTTCTGCATGTTTTCCTATAAATAATGGAGAAATTTTGCATCATGAAGACAAATAAAGACTTACATTCTCAGACAGAGTTCTCAAACCCGTGATCTCTGTCAACTTCTTCATTTTATAATAATGAATTGATTTTCAATTGGAAATGAACAGTGTTCTTGCACTTTGATTTAAGGATTGTGACAAAATCAGAAGCTGAGAAAGTTCTCCTGGGTTTTAAAGTAAATAGTCTGATTTATAGCTTTTGAGGCTATGCACAGACAGTTATTCCCATAACTGCCATAATTTTACACATATTTATATAATATTAGAGTGGGACAGTCTTCGAGGGTATTCACTACTCTGCTAATTTGGCTGGCTCTCACTGTATTTTTCTGATGAATTTTAGAAGCTAAATTCTTGACAACAGAATTAAACCAAAAGGGAGGACTTCAGAAATCCTGAACTGCAGAAATGGAATTCAAATAACTGCCTGCCTGCTCTCTGCTCTAAATCAAGAGAATTTGAACCCTGTATCCAAATATAAACACCTTGGATCCTTCATAAACTATTGTTCTAATACGAAATGTGAAGGAAAAATAATTAATTTATAGAAGTGGGGGGTTTGTTATCATGTCTACTAAGAGGAGGTGGATTTTATGTTAGGATTGTAATTATAGTGGCATGGGCCTTTAAAGGAAGGTCCATTCCTATATATCTGGGACAATTAATTATTGTTCCAGGCATAGAAAACAAATATTCCAGGTTGCTTCATGTGATTACAAACCAGAGACAAGAATTTAATCTTCTATATAAAATAAATAACAGGAGTCATCAGAGTTGAAAGTTAATAAAACAGAGAAGTTCAACAAAACACTACATTTTTTTTTCTGCTTGTATCAAATTAGTTGACTTGATACCTCTAGCTATCTCAGTTTAAAATTTGATAAGATACAAAGACAAAGCAGTTTATGCCTTGATGTTGATAGTCCAGATCAGTTCTGTACTTTACATATAGATTTAATTTTAGTGAAGTACACTGAAGCAAAAATTGCCTCTGTCCCTAAAAGCATTCTGCAGTGTGATATGTATTTCAAGCCAAAAATAACCTTCCCACAAAACCCACCCACCTAGTTTGCAGATGGAGAAAGGCACAGGTTACAACACAAGAGGTTATTACTGCTGAGACTGTGGTTCTTTCTCTATGTGGACAGCTATGAACCTATAAAAGCAACTGCTGGATGCCCTGTTTTCATGCAAATGTCCCCAACGATAACGGATTGTGCAGCAGATCCTTGGCCAAGGCACAAAGATGTACCACAAATCCCCCGCTCTTCTATCATGCTGACATCTGAAGCACCCAGCAGAGAAAAAGAGAAAGTGGCTTGTAAACAAATTACTTCTTCATTTATTATCTGGGAAAAAAAAAAAAAAAAAAGGAAAAGGGAAGAACTATTCAGTAGTATTTTGGGGCCAGTTGTCACTGTCATTCGAGGCTTGGCTGATACTGAATGAGATATAGATCAAGAGCTCAGTTCTTGCCCTACAGTTACTTCCTTCATGTTGTTTTTAGATTTTTATAAAAACAACTCTGAGGGGAGAAAAGCAGGATAAATGCCACAACCTAGGTCCTGACTTTCCAATGGGATGGTGATACCCAATCTTGGAATAGGTCCCAGGTAAGGGAATGATATGAAGTCCTATTTAATGCTTAGTACTCTGGAAAGTATTTTGTGGTGCTCTCATCCCCATGGGAGTAGCTGGCAGCAGCAGCACAGAGGGTTACAGAGGGTTCAGCCTTCAGCAAGCTGGTGCAGGGTTATAACTGTGGCTGCCTGAACACACAAAGATACACCTTATAAACTCCAGCAGACTGCCTGCACAGAAAAGGGACCATAGGCAGTCAAAAGCATCTTCAATCAGCCCTTTTCCTTCAGGTCCTCATTTAGCTTCCTACTTCCTCATCCAAATGCTGTTATTTCAAAAACACCATCTCTACACTTAAATTGCAGATTCCTTCAGGCAAGAGATTTATATTCATAGAGCCAGAGCTCTGCCAGACCATGTGTGCTGTCCATAAGGTGGCTTTGAAGCATACAGGTGTGCTTTCAATCTGAAAAAAGGAGAGAAGGCTATTTACAAAGTTCCCAAATTCTCTACGAGAGTGGTACAAGCATAAGTACATTTTAAGCACCGCTAAAGCTCATGTGGACATGGGCCAAGCCACGTGAACCACAGCATTTCTTTCTGAATTCCTCAAAAGGGCTAATTTACATCAGTAAAACATACAGCCCAAAAGATTAAATCAGGCAAATGTTGCTTGTGGGGTGCTTGGGCACACAGTGTTCAAAAGCAATATGAAACAACACACAATATGAGATATTTGGTGGCACTTATGCAGAAATAGCTGCTGTCCTTGTAATCAAGGAAGCCTACTAAGTTCAAACACCCATTTATCATACCATTAACTTTGGACCTGATTTCATAAAGAGGAAAGCAGCCTTATGAGGAGAACTCACTGCTGAATTAAGGCTTGAACTGTTGTCCGTTGTTCATTTGCTACAGTACATAGGTTCCTGGTGACATTCGGCTAATGAATTTCCTTGATGATTAACTACCCGTTGTATGTGGTCATTGTAATGGAAACGTATTAGCTCCTTTTACAAGTGAGGTGATTGTGTCATTGCTACAAGAGAGCTGATTTTGTCTTATTTTACCTCCTCCTCCTTTCTTTTGTGAAGTCAAAGCAAAACAAAGCTTGGGAAAATATCATTAAAATTCAACAATTTGCTGAAAAGAAAACACTGCTCTGCTGAGCAATAAAATGTATTTAGATGCAGCTTTTTCATTAGCTGTTGAATTAGATGAAAAGTGAAATGCAGACATGGATATATACCAACTCCTATTTAGAGTTTTTTCATTTATTTTCATTATAATTGTAATTATACAGAGCAAGGTCCAGAAGTTAGTCACAAAGGAAAAAAAAAGTAAAAAAGACCACATACACTTTGTAGACATATTTATCTGAGAACAGGTCTTATAATTAACTATGGATGCTCTATTGTTTGACCATTTTCAATGCAGTTCACATTCTGAGAGTGTTCTGCTGTTGCTTAAACTGCACTGACATCTTGTGGCACTAAATTAGTAGGATCCTAAAAAATAAAATTTTAAACCTTCATAAATTGACGAGTTACCTTGTCTTCCTTCATGCAAGTACTGGCTTCTTTAATTCTAGAGCTGATTAGTGTTTACGTGGTTGCTTGCAATCAAAGGAGGTGTATTTGTGTATGTAGGGCAGTCTAGTGTACGAACACCATAGCATATGTTTTAAAAATGTATTTACTGCTGCAAGTATAGGTATCAATGTACGAGGTCCTGTACAACTTTGTGCTACTACTCAGTAGCATTCCCCAGTGCAATGAATGCTGCTTTAAGGCTGTAGTAATTGTTACAAAACTAAAATTTTGAGACATCATGATATTTTAAGACTTTACCTTATAAAACTGGATGTATGTGAAGCCTGTTGACTAAAAAGCCCACGTGGGTGAGCATGTACATTCACCCCCTCTCTCACACACCTACACCAAGAGAGAATACCATTAATTTCCTAGCTGGTGTTTTATCACCTTGGCAACAGCAAAGGATTTAGAATAACTTGAGGCCTTTTCATCACTGAAAATGAAGACAAGATACTGGCAGCAATCATCAGCTGAATAAAGATCTCCTAGTGGAAGTCCATACACCGAATAGATTATTCAGCAGCAAATTAGGCTCCTGAATATGGTAAACTCCAAAGGAATATATTTTTCATCTTTTCAAAGGGTGAGGAAATAGTTTGTGATGATCCATTGGAGGCAAAGTGAAAAGCAAACTACTGCTGTGTAAAAAGAAGGTTTCGAGGGGAGGGAATTGAAGTGGGAGTTTTGTCTGTCATTGTATTTTTCCCCACTGAATGCTCCTAAATCCTGTGAGTATTATCAGAGGTTATATACTCATATCAAAGGGAACCACATCTCCCTAGGAAACCACAAGAAAATAGGCATACACTTAAACACTTAAGTTGAAGCAGAATTTCTATCACATTCACACCTGTGTTATCCATTGCTGCAGCATCCGAAAATCTCTTGTAATATCTTTTTTTTAGCTGCATAAGAACATTTTAACATAGAGAAGCATTTTTATACTTATTTTACAGGTGGAGAATTGAAGCAGAAGAATATTAAGTTGTCTAACAGGAGAGAAAATAGACATAGTGAAGTGAGAAATGTAAATGACGACATCAAATGGAGGTGAACTAGCCAGTCTCTGAACTTGCCGGCACGCTGTTGTCCAGTTCAGTTTTTTTCCTCCTATTGACTCTTCATATAAGCTATCTAAAATATCTCATCAGGTGGCATGTTCTGTGGGGTTTGCATGGATAGTGAAAAATGGAATCAAAAGAAATTGTCATTAGGAGAGTAAGAGAAAAAAAAAAAAAAAGATATACAGACTGAATAAAGTAAAATATAATTTATTTATTACTGAAAAAAGTAAAACACAATAGCCTGATCTCTGAAAGCATTTGATTGAGGGAAATGATCTTTTTTTAATAAGCATTTTTTGACTTTTACTTGCAGTTCTGCTAACATCAACTGTATTTGAACTTTTGTGTGAGGTTTCTGTAAGTGTTACAGAAACTGCTTTATTTCCATGTGTGCTTACAGAAAGCTAATAATGGTGACTAACAGGCTTTATCAAACCATGGGAAGGAAATTTTAGCAAATAAAATCACATTGATAATGTCAAATATTGATTACTTATGCATGAGTCTTTTTCTCCACTGAACGTACAATATACCCAATTCATGCTTAGTTCGTAGGCTTGATTGGCTTCTTTGCTTCCATATTCCAGACAGAACAGCCAGTGAAAGAATGCCTGACCATCTCCGAGAGCCAGTTTAACGGGGCCTGTGGTATTTAATATAGGATGAGCAATTTTCTAATACCACTCACCCAAGCAGTTGATAGAGTGTACCTATTATTGCATGAAAATATGGCATCATTGTAATATGTCTTATAGAATCATAGAATGGTTAGAGTTGGAAGGGACCTTAAAGACCGTTGGGTTGCAATCCCCCTGCCCTGGACAGGGACACTTCCCACTAGAGCAGGTTGCTCAAAGCCCTGCCCTGCCTGGCCTTGAACACATTCAGGGATGGGGCATCCACAGCTTCCCTGGGTGACTTGTTCCAGTGTCTCACTACCCTCACAGTCAAGAAAGCCTTCCTAATATCCAATCTAAATCTCCCCTCTTTCAGTTTAAAACCATTATGCCTCCTCCTATTGCTACAATCCCTGATAAAAAGTCCCTCTCCATCTTCTCTGTATGCCCCCTTTAAGTACTAAAAGATTGCTATAAGATCCTTTCCCAAGAATGAAATTAGAAAATGTCTGTAAATATCATGGGCAGTATTTCAACAATGAAACATCAAAATGGTGCTAAATGTTCATATATTGGTTAATTTCCTGATGTCTGATACTCCAAAAATCTTCTCCTAAGACATTATTATATTATTTATTGATTTCTTCTCCAATATTCTCATGCCTTTCTGCTACTAGATGTTATTTCCCTCTTATTATTGTTACTTTACTTCACCTATGGCTTCCATTTAAACAACTTAGCAATTATAATAAGAAACAATGAGATAAAGTAGTGTTACTTAATCCGCTTTAATAGATTTAACTAAGGTGCTACCAAAACTTCAAGTTAGTAACAGAAAAGTTTTATTATTTACAGAAGAGCTTTGTCCTCTCCCATACATTTAACAGCTTGCCTGAACAAAGGCAAAGTTCTGCATGTGGAGAGTTTAACACCCTCCCAGCAGCATTGGGAGCTCTAAAAGCAGGAGCAGACCCAGGGAAGGAATTATCCTCTACAGTCTGTACATGTGATACCACATGTAGATACTGCATCCATTTTTGGGGACCCCAGTATAGGAAAGGCACTAGCAAGTTAGAGTCAGTTCATTCAAGTGCCACTAAGGTGACTGACACTGGAGCACTTCCTATGCATGGAGATGCCATAGGAGGCATGCTTGTGCAGCCTGGAGAAGGGACAGCTTGGGGGCACCTAACAGCAACACCCCAGTGCCTACCGGAAGGTCAGCAAGAAGAAAAGACAAGCTCTTCACAGCATTGCATTGTGGGGACATGAGAAATCATCTTGAATTCATGATGAGGATTAAAAGACTGAGCACATTGCTCAGAGGAGCTGTGAAACCCCATCCCAGGAGGTTTTTCAAAACCGGACTGCTCAATGCTGTAAGTAACTTGGTCCAAATTCAGTGTTGAGTGGAATGTTGAAACAGAGATTTCCCAAGGTCTATTCCAAACTGAACGACTATGTGATATTTTATACTTACCTTTCACTAATTACTATAAAAAATCTATGCAATAATACTCATTATCCATATTTATAAGTGTTTCTTGGTATTTCTGAACAGAAATATTGAAGAGCCAACATATTGAAAAGAATCACTGATGTTTTGGGTAAGATCTACCAAGTAACCACATATTTCAGCACTGATTTTTTAGCAAATAACAACATAGCTAGGCCTCTCCAGAAGGTAAATGCTTTCTTACTGTGATTGACAAGTTTAGAAAGTGTAAGGAGATAGAGGCAACTCTCTACTATGATTTTGGTTTGTGTTGTTTTTTATTCTTGTTCATTAATAAAATGATCGTATTCTGACAACTCTTTTAAGGAATTACAGAAATCAGGGAAAATTCATTCATTCTGGACATCACCTATCTCATCTTGCAGAAATACAGCAGTAACCAGGCAATAAAGCAGATGTGGTAAACTAGCTGCAAAGCTATTCATGCAGAAGGGAAGTCAAGGGACTGTGATTTATTTTTAGTTAGAATTTTCTAACTGAAAAGATCCCTTTTGCAAGAAAAGAGATGCCAAAAGCCCAGAAGGAAGGTTGATTTTGCATTGCAAAACAACCCTAACCAACCTACTTAAGTTCATCTTGGGTCTTGGAAGCCGGGGTTCTTCAATGTGTTTGATGCAGATTCTTGGGAAAAAATTAAAATATGATTTAAGTGTAACCTATCTACTTTAGACTTCTACTGAGGTCTGAAGTCAGTGGGATATTTTTTATCCTTCTTTATTTCATGCTGAGTAAATTTTTTACATATTTATGATTTTCACTACAAATACTTTTGGAGTGTACTTATTTTGCATTGTTACACTGGGTAACAGAGGCACCACTGCTATGCACAGACTGAGTTTTCTTCTGTGCTAATTTAACATAATCCTATATTTACACCACTGCCACTCATAAGACAGCTCCTATGAGTTAATTACACAGAATCACAGAATCACAGAATCTTAGTGGTTGGACGGGACCTTTGAGTCCATCAAGTCCAACCACATAAAGTGCCTTTAATTCAGCATGCCTCCAAATCCACCATAATATATGACATTCTATTTTTAAAGTAAGGTCTGGAATTAGGGTATTGAATATATGATAGGATATTTGCCATGTACTTTATTTTAACAACATTAATGGCATGAATGACTCTGTTATTACTAAAAAGCTCTAAATGCTATTATAAGGATATTTCTAAGAAATGTAAAGAAATCAACATAAGGTCATAGAAAACTGAAAGGACATGCATTATGATCTTAATTTACTCCAATTAATATGATAATTCAGATTTACAGTTAAAATAACGGGGGAAATGAATTTGTTCATGTAAAAACATCTTGTGTTGGGAATACAAACCCCAAATTAGTGTGTTCCAGAGACATAGTCTTAATGGGTTTTTCTGTGGTTTTCCCCAAGCATTGATTTTATTCTCATTCCACTCAATCAAAACGAGATTTATTTTAGAATGAAGGTTGCAGGCATTGGCAATTGTGTTTTATTCAGTACTGTCTCAAAGACAAAGACTTGAACATCCAGGTGTCTGATATCCTGAGGAGACAGTTAAAACATTTACAGTAGCACGTCCCTGGAGAGACCCTTTAGAACAAACTTTTCAAAAAGTTTTTGCTTTTCTAGTTTACTACAGTCCTTCTTGATGCACTACTGCCAATTGATTCTATAGAAGTCACCTTCGGTATATTTGAATAAAATATAGAGGGTTTTTATTTTTAATGAACATAAATAATATTCCAACAAAAAATGTTATTTGGGAAGATAATGACGCAAAAGCAAAAAGAGGGTGCAAAAAATAAAATACAAGAAAACATAGATGCTTACTACACTGATTCTTAATATTTGTCTTATCATAGTGGATACATCACATCCATTAGATTTGAAGACAACTTCTAAGAAGGTGGGAGAAATTTGATGAACTTGGTTAAAATAGACTGCTTTTGCAGTCATGCATGTTTCTTGTCTATTGTTATATCTTAAGGACAAAAGTGTGATTTTATATATTTGCTTTCCCATTAGAAATATTTTGTTTTGACAGCCATGTTTCCCAAATTAAAGCACTCGTATTAGAAAATGTTATTAAGTAGCATTCCTAAAACAACAGAACTTTTACAATGACTAAATTAAATAATTAAAAAAAAAATAAAATTACATCATCTTATCATTTGTAATTATAAAATCCAGTGCATAGGGAGGTTGTTTTGAGACTAGCTGATAGTATAGAAAGTTTTGGTATATGATGATTTTGAGATGTTAGGGTTTTTTTTTTTTGTGGTTTTTGGTGGGTTTTGTTGGTGAGGTTAGGGCAGTTTCTCAAAGTATTACAGTCTGCAAGAGTCAGCTGTGCAATTTCACACAAGTAATGGCAGAAGGCACCAGCCAAGCAAGAAACCAATTTGTAAAAGTCTTCACTTTATCACACCATCCAAGAAGGATGTTCTACATAGTAACTACATGAGCCATTCATAATAAATGACCTCAAGGGAAAAGTGATTAATCATATTTGCAGTTGTTTGTTAGTTTAGCAAGGTGAAACACATTTCAGTGGAAGAAGGTTACCTCACTTATACATCTTTAGAGGCATGAATTCAGCAGACTAAGTAGATGGGCATAAAATCTAAAGGTATGGAATTTGCTCCAAGAAACTTCTTTGTTAAAGGAGGGCCATGGGGATTTCTTTTTAAAGTACTATCAAATGAACGTTGGAAAAGAGTGATCTCTGCTGGCACATACATGGACTGGTCATATGGTTGATATATGCAACAAGCATAGGATCACACTAGACAGATGGCACACAAAACACTTCCTTTTTTGCTCTACTTCCCAAAAGAGAAAACAATTGACACACAAGATATGCCATGGCATATTGTCACAGTCTGCTCTGAGTTTAGCTGTAACATTTCATAATGCTGTTTTGTTGAAATAGGATGCTATAAACCAGTCTTGGTCTCAAAGGTCTCCCCACCAAAGTTGCTTAGGTTTCTGTTTTCTGTGTTCCTATATCAATTTAGTAATTTTTGGCTAAAGTTTTTACTGCTGTCAACTCAGATGGATGTCAGCAAACACTGTCTTGGCATGTGCATCACGGTTACTCTTTCCCAGAAGCCTTTTGCAGTGAATCATCACCACTCATCTCGTGCAATGGATAATATGAGACACAAATCTACTCATGTATTGAATTCTAGATAATTAGTGAGACGTATGTAACATGTCTGCAACCAGGCCTTTTATTACACATAGTCACTGGAACTTTTCAGAACACGATCTGAGCACCATGACGGCCAACCTTTATTATCAGCTTTGGTGAGAACTGGACTTCTACCTGATATTTCTGGAAATGTCATAGGGAAGGTGGTCAAGGGGAAAGAGTATTTTGTTTCTAATCTTGCATAAGCACAATGAGTGACTCAGTAATATGCATAGGAACTAATACTCCATGACAATTTACTTATAAAAGAAAATGAGTTTAATCTCCTGGTGAGATTAGTTTCTATAAAAGTTTCTGTAAGCTTCTAAGAGAAACCACATGCTGATTTTCCCTTCCTGGGGCTATGGAGTATCATTTAAGATGCCTGAATGTGTTAGATAACATACTAAATATATCTAACTATCATACAGATTTTTTAAAATATCCCTCAGACATTTTTAACAGTGTCATTGTTCCTCTAGTCTCTTTAACAAATGAACAATTTATACAGTTCTATCAAAAAACAAATATCATGATACTCCTAGTATCTTTCTACTTAGAAATCTCCTTAGAATCAAGCATTTCCATCAGCACAGGTTCTGCTCTGAGGTTCTTTATACTGACACGCTGTACCTCACTGTTGCCTGTTGAATACCTCCATCTACATTCCCACCTCATTGGAATTTAATGTGTTTCCTATTTATAACTTATTCTTGTTTCACTGCATTATTCACTTCATGATATTATTATAGTTATTATCATGATGTAACAATGATATGTGATACATCAAAGTTCTCAATTACCAGTATGTAATTGTTACTTCCTTAAGTGCTGCCTTTTACCTCTGATAAAAACTTGTATTGAATGTTCTTCTAGTAAGACCCTTGAAGTCATTAGTTTGACTAAAGAGTGCTGCAAATGACCAATGAAGAGATTATTCTCTTTTAATCCCAGTCATCAAACATGCATGCACAATGAGGTTATGTGTTAAATTTCTAATTTTATAATTTCAGTGAAATAGACAGATTGCTTTTTGATGAAGATGCTCATGAAAGGATTTCAAGATGCTACCTACATGATCATAGTATTAGTCATAGTATTTATTCTCTCTATGAGGTGTTTTGGTTTTTCCCAACAAAATATGGAAGCAGAAATGGTTTTCTTTTCCCCAGCTTTTGTCTGATTTTTTTGGTTTTTTTTCAGTCAGCATTGAAGATCTTTGTGGAATAGGAGCTTGTTATTACATCTATATATTTTAGCCCTCTTATCTCCATTGGGACCCTTACAGATTGTCCTGATATAAATATATGGTATTAATAATACAAAACCAGAAACAAAATACATCATCACTTACAATGCAGCATATGACAGTGAAATTGATGCAGTTTTATCATTATGTAGCTAGTGTCTGTAAAAATTTTTATTAAAGCCAATTAATAGAAATGGTAATCTTGGATGCCTTTCATGCCATCAAAGCAAAGTCAGCATAACTAAAAAATACATTTTAATAATTTTACAAATAATACATATTGAAAGACATTCAAAATAGGATTAAGAAATGGCTAAAGAACACCAAAACAACCATTTAAGCATCAAGTTCAAACTTCTTGCCTTTTCTTTCAATGTGCTGCATAGATTATTTAGTTTATTAAAGAGAAGGTTGAAAGGTTACCTGATCACTTTGTTGAAGTACATAAATAATGTTACCTATTTTAGGGTATCAGGTTCTGCTTGACAAATGCTTAACAAAACCATGCCTGAAAGTGGAAACTGGAGGATTAAAATTTGAGGTGAAATAGTATAGTTTTGGGAAGTGAGAGAATTTAAACAAGATACCTGGAGATGGAAGCTTCACCATCCTATTTTCTTCAACCAAAAATCAAGGCAAATGCTGGATCCAGCTTCAACAAAAAAAGGTTGAAAAGACACTGCAGGGAACCACAAGCTGATCAGCCTCACCCCAGTCACTAGGAAAGCCATGGAGTTGAGTCCTCCTGGAACACATCTCAGTGCACATGAACTAATAGACGATCAGGAGCAGTCAGCATAGATTTTTCAAGTATAACTCACAGTTAACCCAAGTGGTTGTCTTCTATGACAAACATGGCTTGATCTCTGGATGAGGAGAGAGAAGCGTCTGTCATTTAACTTGTCTTCAGCAAGGCCTTTGCTCTTGTCTCTCTCCTTGGAAACTTTGAAGTCTGTTTCTGAGAGACTTGGTTTGAATTTATGTTTGACCATGTTTTGAAAAAGAGATTGGAATATTGACCTCATGATCTCCCTTCCAGGCTGAGCTATCTTGTGATCCTCAGAAGGCTCTTGTTCCACAAGAGGATTGGGATCTAACATGGGCTGAATCAGCCTTCTCCAATGCCTGCAAAGACAGTCTTAATTTAAGGGACCCCAATGTGGTGCCTACAATTAGGTGGGATGTACCCATTGAGGTAGTATGGTTATCATTATCTGGAATCTCTACAAATAGATCACAGTATATTTTGCTTTTCTTCAGCTACAAGAAGATCAGGTTCGAGACCTCTTAAGTAACCTGAAGGTGCATAAGTCCATGGGACCTGACAAAATCTATCTATGGATCCTGAGGGAGCTGGAGGATGAAGTTGCTAAGCTGCTTTCCATCATATTTGAGAAATCGTGGCAGTTTGGAGAAGTTCACGCTGACTCGAAAAGGAGGAACATAACCCCGATATTCAAAAAAGAAAAAAAAGAAGACCCAGGGAACTACAGGCCAGTCAGTCTCATCTCTGTGGCTGGCAAGATTAAGGAGCAGATCCTCCAGGAATCTCTGCTAAGGCACGTGGAAAATAAGGAGGTGATTTGAGACAGCCAACATGGCTTCACCAAGGGAAAATCATGC